>JAAGKR010011807.1:0-18227 GCA_011419295.1 Clarias macrocephalus
CCTTCCTTCCTTCCTTCCTTCCTTCCTTCCTTCCTTCCTTCCTTCCTTCCTTCCTTCCTTCCTTCCTTCCTTCCTTCCTTCCTTCCTTCCTTCCTTCGTGGCTTGTGATGTGATTTTTTTCCCCCTAATTAAATTATTGTTTCCTTTTCCTGAATTATTAGATCAGCATGAACCTGTATCCTTTAAGTGCTGGCTCTGGAGGAAGAGATGACATAACATTCAGACATCAGATGTCTTTTCTTGCTGAATGTGTTACCGTGACTGGTTTTGAACGTGGATTTAGGCAGGCAGCTGCTCTTCCCTCTTCTGTTTCAAATACCAGGGTTCTGAGGGAAAAGATCAAGCTAATCTAAAAGCATCCTAAGCAGATAATTGTAGGGTTGTTTGTAGGAGAAAATCTTGATAGCTTTCTGTTGCAACAATTTAACAATTGTTGTTGTAATTGTAATTTCCTCTGAGATTAACACACTAATGGTAGATAAATAAGAGCTACTTCAGTTGCCATTGATCAATGTGGAATTTTTGTAAAAGCCATAAATTTAATTTAGCATATATTGTTCGCATTGTTTCATTTATAAACAGTAAATTGCTCAATCCACCACTTAAACTTATTTTGAAAATTTAATTATGTTCAAAAGATCTGCAGTGATTGCAGCCCACTCAGACGCACTGAGAATACTCACTGTACCAGCAGGTATTGCTTTCAGCTCAGTCCTCCTACAGTGGGCAAGTATTTCTGAATCTTTGTGATTGTACATGAGTAAACAGCAGAAATGAGGGGTGTTCAAGTCAAACCAGGACTATAGATTGGTGACTCGTTACCTGTTGCTTTTTAAGGATCAGGTGTTCCACTCACTAAATGTTAGAACACTCGCACCGACAAATACTTCATCATAGCCAAGAGTTTCATCATCATTGACTTTCTGCATCTGTGATATTAAAGACTGGATCTCTTAAATTCTACAAATTTCCATCGTTTTTTGGAAGCTTGGTGTCATATTTGTTCCAACTCTATATTTCAACATTTCAGCAATACTTTTTAAATCCAGTAATAATTTTCAAGATTTTCCTCAAACCCCTAATGATTCATATAATAAAATGAAATGAAACATAGTATCCACTGATCACACACTAAAGGAAAAATAACTTGCCTGTCTCATCAGGGTTGACCTTCATTTTGAGAAGGTCAAGGGCAAACGGCCTTTGAAGTTCAGATGCACGGCCATTTGAAGTGTAGCTACCAATTCCTTATATCTCAAACCTAGGTTTGAAAGTGGGTCATTACGGACAACAAGAAAATGATTTTAAACACAAATTACTAAACTTATTCTATTTCTGTTTTCATGGAAATTGTAACATATAAAGTTTGTCACTGTAGACATTATTATCTTACATTTACACATAGACATTTAGCAAATGCTCTGGGGATGCCCAATGCACTGGTGCACAGTCATGCTGAAACTGGTATGGGGTTGTTTTTCAGACGTTGGGCTCGGCCCCTTACTTCCAGTAAAAGGAACCAATTTCATGGGAACAGTTTGGGGACGTTCCAACATGACTGCACACCAGTGCACAAAGCAAGGTCCATAAAGGCATGGATGAGAGAGTTTGGTGAGGAAGAACTAGACTGGCATGCAGAGCATCCTGGCCTCAACCAGATAGAACTCCTTTGGTAGGAATTAGAGCTGAGACTGCAAGCCAGGCCTTCTCGTCCAACTCAGTGTCTGGAAGAATGGTCAAAAAGTCCCATAACCACATTCCTAAATCTTGTGCAAAACCTTCCCAGAAGAGTTGGAGCTGTTTTATACGGTGGCCGAGAAGTGCAAAGCAAGTTAACAAAATGAAAACAAAATAACAAATTAAAAACCACAATAACAAAACCCAAAACAAAATAACAACTTCAAAAACAAAATAACAAAACCCAAAACAAAATAACAACTTCAAAAACAAAATAACAAAACCCAAAACAAAATAACAACTTCAAAAACAAAATAACAAAACCCAAAACTAATTTGTTATATTGTTTTGCGTTTTGTTAATTTGTTTTCAGTTTTGCTATTTTGATTTTTAGTTTGTTATTTTGTTTTTGGTTTTGATATTTTGATTTTGAATTTGCTATTTAGTTTTCGGTTTTGTTCATTTGGTTTGCACCTCTCGGCCGTTCAGAAACGAACCGGAAAAGGTAGGTATAGTTTGCGAATGAAATTCTTACTGCTGATTGGACGAGACATCTGTCACTCAAGATATACAGGAAGTACTGTAGCGGCGGTAGAGTCGTGTGTGTATGAATGTGCAAACATGTGCTGTCCTTATTGTGGTTTCAAATATGGCGTTCTGCCAAATTTTTGCAGTTCTTGTGGAAAAAAATCTTTTGCTTTTAAAAGAGACACAGCAGTTCGCAAACTAATCTTTATACCGTGATATGTCATCAGCATATCACGGCAAGAACACGGCATACGAATGTCCGTCCTCAAAGTAACGTTGAATAAATTCCATTTCCTTGCTTTCTAATGAAAAATTAAAATTTTTTTCTTAGTTTTGCACACCGGAAAAACGGTTTTAAAATGAAGCAGAACACACAAGAAAGAGACACAATTTCCTACTTCCTGTTTATCTTGAGTGACAGGTGTCTCGTCCAATCAGCGGTAAGAATTTAATTCGCAAACTATACCCACCTTTTCCGGTTCGTATCTGACTGGCCGAGAAGTGCAATACAAATGAACAAAACCCAAAACAAAATAACAAATTCAAAAACAAATTAACAAAACCCAAAACAAAATAACAAATTCAAAAACAAATTAACAAAACCCAAAACAAAATAACAAATTCAAAAACAAATTAACAAAACCCAAAACAAAATAACAAATTCAAAAACAAATTAACAATTAGTTTCAGGTTTTGTTATTTTGTTTTCGGGTTTTGTTAATTTGGTTTTGAATTTGCTATTTTGTCTTTGAATGTTATTTTGTTTTCGGTTTTGTTAATTTGTTTTGCACTTCACGGCCACCGCAGTTTTAGCTGCAAAGGCTGGGCAAACATCATATTAAAGCCTATGGATTAAGAATTGGCTGTAACTCACGTTTATATGCATGTGAAAGCAGGCAGGTGAATAATTTTAATAATGTAGTGTATGTGCTTTGATGTTTCCATCATTAAATAGATTTTTACACTGGTTCACTAAGTTACCAATTAGGACAGAACCATCACTTTTGGGAAGATGTAGGTTTTTCTTCTGGTGGGCGTGGGGATGGGGTTGGGAGGCAGGGATTAACCTAAATATCTAAGAAATAGATCTTTAGTTGTTTGCTTCAAGATTGGCAGTGACTCAGCTGCATAAAAATCAAGAGGAAGCTCAAGCTACGTGCCAGGACAGAATATCACCTAGATGCATATATTTTTTTTTCTCAATCCCGGAGAGATGCTGGGACCAGTTGAGGTTCAGAAGGAGCATGGTGGTGGAGTGCGGGGTGTGATTAGAGCTTTGAAGTAAGTGGGTGCTGGGCCATTTTTAGCTTTGTAGACAAGCATCAGTGATGTGAATTTGATACAGGAAAGCTACAGGAAGCCAGTGGAGGGAGCGGAGAAGGGGGGTGATATGGGAAAACTTAGGAAAGTTGAAAATGCAGCTGCATTCTGGATCATGAACGATGCACAGAGGCAGACCTGCCAGGAGTGAGTTGCAGTAGGTACTTGAAATAGAAAGCAACTGAACATGCACCAGAGTGGTCTGTGTGGAGAGAAATGGACAAACTCTTCTGATGTTGAGTAAGGACATCCGGACAGTAAACAAATAAACTCTCTCAAAGGCTCCCAAATCTCAATAATGTAGACTAATGAATTTCCAGACTAGAAGAAACGAGAGCGACGTGAAGTTCAAAAATATCTGTTGTCCAATTTCAAAACTTGAGGCTTATAAATTACAGAACTGTAGACTAATAAACCTTTTTTGAAGTGCTAAAATAACACCACCCTTCTTAAAATTGGAGTGGGTATTTAACCAAAATGAGATTTGATTGCTGTAAACAAATCTTGTGATTAGGGAACTACTGAAGGATGATATCTCATCTTAGCTGAGAGTACTGGAATCCACTCGAGACGTTTGGATGGGAGAGAGAAATGTCCCGTCTGAGTTGCTGATGCATGAGCAGGAGAGATTCTGTACCGGGCTGATCTACAGGAACCTGACCTTATCATACAGAATTATTAAAAACAATGCCTTGACAGATAAGAATGGTTAAATAACAAAACACGTTGGTGTTTACAACATACAGTACGTAACGTTGTGAATGCATCCCATAGCACCATGCGTTATCGTCTATTTCCTGCTTATCCTCTGTAGCGATCAGAGTCAGCAGGGCCAACGCTCCCCTTTTGCTCCATTGCACTTTTGCTGCCGGCCACTTATCTGTCTAGCCACTCGCTCTCAGTGTGTCTCGTTCACATCACTGGGACTGAGTGAGCTCCATTATCCTTGTTTCAATGCTGCACAGCCAGGTCAGTTACTGCAGTGGTGTGAGTATCAAGACACTGGAACATGCATGGCCCTCAATGTGTTATTGAGTCTGCAGGTAAACATTTCCACAGACTGCCTGAGAATGCACCTAATCACACCCCTAGCTTCATAAGTTTAGGCCCACACAATATTGTGCATGTGTCACTCACTCTCACTGCTTGAGTTTGGGAGACCTTCATACAGTAGTTACCAAACCAACAAGTGAAACTCCTCACTTACAGTAGGCCATCCAGGGAGGTTTCTCGAACAGCTCACACTTCTCTGGCTCCGTACTGTACCACCTGTGACAGCTTCCAGTCTAACCTGTTCGCCTTCCCAAGGCAAAGTTAAACTAGAATGCTGGTAACCTGAACAGAGTTGGAAACCTCAACACCAAACAAGATCTCCTGTTTGTACAATGATTCAGTGGAATCACTTTCATTCCAAGACTGACTGGTATGATCCTTGGCTAGTAAACCAATAGAATTGGCCTGGATCACATGCCGCAGTGTTACAGCACAGTCAGAACATTGTATTCCAGAAGGTGGTGCTCCAGCATGCTGAGTGCAAACAAACTGGGCAACTTGTTAAGAAAAGCTTATGATATTTTCACACACCTTCACACACTGTCACTGAAGTCACAATACATACTGTACAGTACGACCCACTCATACTCCATACAGTACATATCCAAATGGTGCCTTAAAAATGTCTGGCTAAAACGTCGTCTCTTAGCAGCTCAGGAAATGATCCTAAAGGATATACCGCCTGAACTAAAATGAGCTTTATCTTACCTTGCTGGAAGCTCATAAATTCAGAAACACAATTTCTAAAAGGACCCGTGTACATATTTGCGCAGTTCTCCCAAGAGCCCAGTGTAAGTCTCCCATTCGTACTGGAATAGCAATCGGCCTTAGATAAAGACCCTTAAAACTGCATCCCTTGGTGAGAAACTTGCCTTTTATGTGCTGGTGGTCCAGAGTAACCTTGAGACAACATTTGGGGTCCTATCTAAGGTTATTTCACAAATGTGTTAAATGGGCAATTGATCTTGCAATGTTCTTGAAATTACTACTCTAGCCAATATACACCTAAAAGTTTTATTTGAGCCACAAGGTGCAAGGGCATATGGTAATTCCGTGCCAAGCAAGAATGATTGCAAATTCATAGAGAAGAAAAAAGAGAGTTTTTTGCACACATGAAACCTTTTTAATTACAGATTGTTAAAGATCATGAGACACCTTATAAACAATACAAAAGCTTCTATGCATCACCAGTCTGCTCCTCTACCAGTTTCAGTTTCACTTCGGTACCTTTTGCAGTATGTGCCATTTAACATTTATTCATGCTACTGTACATGGATACATCATGGGTCAGAAAACATAAAGCAAACGCAACCCATCCCATACACACCATGTGAATCCCACGTCTCTTGTAAACAGAGTTTGAGCATTTTTTTTTTTTTGGTGAGTTTTTGAGTTTTGCGATGTCATCTCTGCTAAGTTGTCTTTGCAAAACCTTACTGTATGTGCATCATGACTCCCTGTTGCACCAAATCAGTGCTAGTGATAACAGGAGCAACAGAGGTGAAGAAAGGTGTGTCGAGTGCCAGGTTAAATAGAAGGTTACACTACAAATTCATTTCGCCCCAGTGCTTACACGACCATATCCCACTTTGTTTTGTTTTCTATGTAACATGGCGTTTGCACCACATCGTAATGTAATTGCATAATGTCCTATGCACATATAATGTATTTTGGATCTAAAGGGGCAAATATCTGTAATTCGTTACTACTTGGGTGCCTGCAATCGCCCTAACAGAGTGTGAACATCATTTAATCCTGGCTTCATCATTCTCTAAAAATCCACTAAATGCATTTAGGTCACTCACAGGAGCAGCTAGATTTGCTTCACTGATCATGTGACAGATAAATAAATAAATAAATAAATAAATAAATAAATAAATAAATAGATAAATAAATCGATGCATTGCCTCTTGCTCCTAAACTTCAGAAATCTGGCTGCTGGCTTCTAATACAGGCGGTAATGGTTGACCAAATGTTGGCGTAACCTCCTGAGACTCGACTACACTGTTGTGGACAATGTATGTATTTTCTTCACACTGTTTCTCTTTATTTGCAGACGATAACCACAAACCCAATCGATGTCTGCAAGCAGAACCTGACGCACCTCATATGAGGATGGCACACGAATACAGTATATATTGTAATTGAGAGAAATCAGAATGTTTGAAAAATGATGCTACGCCGGACAAATGCATTAGATTCTACAAAGAATTTTACAAGATTGTGATCTAAAAAAAACTGAATACTGTATACTAGTTTTTTTTTTTTTTGCAGCAAAACTTTTGTTCCCGTTGCTATCTACATTATTTAATTTATAAAGAAACTTTACAAAGGAGTGCAGGGCAGCGGGACGGGGTGGTGTCAAGACTCTTGCGCAATACTACAGTATATCTGTTAAAAATACATGCAGGATGTGGAAATATAATTGCAGACTCAGTTAAACTGAGTAACTGTGAATCCCACTCTTTTCTAAAAATACAAAACAAAAAAACATCAGTCTAAAAACTGAAAGAAAAAAAAAAACAGCAATTCCTGTTGTAAATGCGTATTCACAATCTAGCTACTGTAATAACTTCTGTTGCACTTCTGTTAAAATGCTAACACCACTGCTATAACCTTAAATCATGCATCGTATATACAGTAAGATAATCGGTGAAGTGGGTTTAGACCGTTATAGTGTTTAACATTTTTATAGCCAGCGGCGGCTTTAACAATATTTATGCCCATATTTAAAAATAATAAAAGAACACATACGCTTTGTCACTACAGTATACAGAATAATTTTGCAACAGATCCCAAATACAATTTTTCTATGCGCCTATTATGAAAGCACTTTCCAGTCTTTGCAAATTAACTAAATAAACTACTTTTACCTACTTACTACTTACTTTTACCACCTTCTAATGGTTAAAAAAAAATCATTATACAGTTTACATTATACATTCAATATATTTTTTATTTGTTGACCAGATAGGAATTTGATAACATTTAATGCATTAAGGTGCTTTATTCATGCTTACGTATAGTTGGCATTAGAGATGAATCAAACCTACAGTATATGCTTACTGACCACTTCATTAGGAAGACACATTGGTACATTGTTATCCAATCAGACAAGCCATTTGCATCACACCAATGTAGAAAGAAGGAAAACCAAGGGGGCAAAAAAAAAAAAAAAAAAAAAGAAAAGAAAAAAGCATTTTTTTTTTAGCTGATCACACAAATATGAAGCAGGATCTCCAAAAAATTTAACCAAATTCACCTCAAATGGGGTGCTATATGGTAAATTACAAATGGCTAAATAATAATAAAAAAAAACTGCTCATAACTCTTTTTTTTAAATAAAATTATGATTCCTCTTGATATTTTTGAGCTATGATATCAAGTGTAAAATGTAAAAATAAATAAATAAACAAATACAAAAAAGTTTAATGTTTATGTTCATAAACATTTTTATTTTTGTACAAATATGCCAATTTCATTTGATCATTTAAAATCCTCACATTATTAATTCATTTTTATCTGACCTGGAAGTCAGAAGGCATGCAATTATTCTATTAATAAAGAAGGAAATTCCTGTGTTAACCACTAGAGGGTGCTAAAGGCATGCAGAATATCAGTGATGGGAATAATTAGATTTCACAACACAGACCTGACTGAGAGAGAGAGAGAGAGAGAGAGAGAGAGAGAGAGAGAAATTGAAACTGGCTGTTCACTCCTAATAAAAGCAAATTATTAATTAAAATATGACTTTCTCTAAGTGAGCGCGATAAATAGGTTGCCTCGCCAGTAGCGCGGGAATTAGAAGCTCGGTTTATGCTGATGACATCATTATTAACAGGGATCAGAACAACAGTGGACTTGTATGGCCTCACAAAATTCATCTAAATTGAAAATAATAAGAGCGCGTTGATTTCGTAGCATGTAATTAAAGCATGTAGCGAAAGCCTGTTCACTGTAAAGCGGAAAAGCATTTTTCGTGGAACAGTGAAGGAGGAGAAAGTGAGCGGTGTTGATCCTACCTGAGTAACAAACTCCTGGGCACACACAAGCACACAGTAATTTAAAATGCAAAGCTCAAATTTCCATATATGTGTTTTTTATAACTCATCATGTACGCTTAGAGGTGGGAAGGTGGCATAGTGGTTAGCACTCCCCATGCTGGGTTCTTTTCCTTCGGGTGCTCTGGCTTCCTCTCAACAATCCAAAGACATGCAGATTAGGCTACTGTAACTGGCGTTCCCAAATGGCCTGTTGAGTGTGAAAGTGTTGTGTTGAGATGTGTGCCCTGCGATGGATTGGCACCCCATCCAAGGTGTACCCTGCCTTTTGCCCTAAGTCTCCTGGAATAGGCTCCAAGTTCCTGTGACCCTGTATACAGGCAGGATAGACAGTGAGTGAGTTAAACTTAGATTCTCACTCACTCTCTCGCTCATCATCTATAGCGCTTAATCCTGTATTCAGGGTCACGGGGGGCCTGGAGCCTATCCCAGGAGACTTAGGGCACATGGCAGGGTACACCCTGGACAGGGTGCCAATCCATCGCAGGGCACAGACACACACACACATACACTCACTCATTCACACACTACGGGCAATTTGGGAACGCCAATTAACCTAACCTACATGTCTTTGGACTGTGGGAGGAAACTTAGATTATGCCATAAAATTAGCCATTATAAAGAGTGTGGCCAATTTGAGTGACAGCTCCATTGTTAAACCACTATCTGTCTGCTATGCAAGACTTTAGCCAAGCAGTCAACTGGAATCATTGTGGTTTATAGTTTAAATTGTAGTTTAATTATAGTTTAAATAAATGTAGACGTTGATACGGGATGACGTGTGGTGTATGCGTGATGGAGTTCAATCGGATGCACAGTAACGTTGGCATATACAGTAATGTTCACCACCTAAGCATTTTAGCTAAGATAAAGCTAAGCTACTGTAGCTCACGTGTGGTAACTACGTTAAGTAGGTGTGTTCCAACCAACAGCAACAGTTCATTCCATTTATTTATCCATTTATTGAATAATTAATCAGGGATTTAGGCGGAGTCAGTTCCTGCACCAATGGCGATGATTCCCACAGGTCACCTTCAAAAGCACTCTTCAGAAATCCTATGGGTGATGTCACAGAGGGTTTGTCCAGTCCTGTATAGTCAATTCAGAATTCGAACATGCAATCCATTTCATTTTATTTTGTCGCTGGCTTTTACGACATTGGTTCTCACATCACAGCTGCCCGTCACCTCTTCTACATCATCCACCCACCACCGTCTTCTCCCTTTCACTTTCTTCTTCCAATTCCCTTCCATGATTTTGCACAGTTCTTTACTGCATTTTGCTTTTCACCTCAATATTGACTCCAACAAAATTGGTTTTGTCATACCCATTTTTCTCATCACTTCCTCGTTTGTAGTCTTTTTTGTCCAGGTAATTTTCAGTATCCTTCTGTAGCACCACAGTTCAAAAGCCGTTATTTTCTTTCTAAGTGACATCGCGAGAGCGAAGGTTTCTGAGGCATGCCGCAGAGTGCACCATATTTGTGTATTTAGAAGTTTCTTCTTTGTGATTTCAGAGGGATGTTTTTCATCAGTTCAAGGGCTGTAGTGGTAAAAAAAAAAAAAAAAAAAAAAAAAGAGGTGGGAAACTATGAATTATGTGATCAAGGGAAGTCAGACCACAGCATACTGATTTAAAAAATGTGAATTAATGCTAACAGCTTCCTGGTTAAATAACAGTATGAACGAAAATAAACATAGCCATGAAGTTTATTAATCATCATTAAAAAGTATAAAACAATGAAATACAACATTGAAGATTTTTTTTATTTTATTTTATCATCAGTCACCATTCAAAGAACTGAACAATCCATCACACATTTTCAATAAAAAAAAAAAGCTGAATATTACAAAAACTATAAATCACATCACTACCTGGATAGTTCAATAATAATAATATGAAAAAATATTCACAAAACAGTATATATATATATTACTTTGTGTTTGAGGTCTTTTTTCTGATTCAGTAGGAGGAGGCTTGCCATATGCTTCAAAAATCCTTGTATATCCATGTTGTCAAACATTAACCGATCAACTGGCAGACACAAGGGACAATATGAGGTGGTGCAACTGCTGAATAAGCAGTTCAATAAAGAATACACTATGGTTTGAGGCTGGCAAAACAATATGAATAACCCAAGGTGTCCTCAACACCTTGGGTTATTCATATTGTTGTTCCAGCTTATTCTAGGAATAACTTTTACAACTTTTAAAACTGCACTAATGCTCTTCAACATAAATGCTAGTCAGATGCCTAAACACTAGTCAGAGGTGGGTAAATGCTAGTCAGAGGTGGGTAAATGCTAGTCAGAGGTGGATAAATGCTAGTCGGAGGTGGATAAATGCTAGTCGGAGGTGGGTAAATGCTAGTCGGAGGTGGATAAATGCTAGTCGGAGGTGGGTAAATGCTAGTCGGAGGTGGGTAAATGCTAGTCGAAGGTGGATAAATGCTAGTCGGAGGTGGGTAAATGCTAGTCGGAGGTTGGTAAATGCTAGTCGGAGGTTGGTAAATGCTATTTAGAAATGGAAATAAACTAGTCAGAGGTGGATAAATGCTAGTCGGAGGTGGATAAATCTTACTCAGAGGTTGGTAAACGCTAGTCAGAGGTGAGTAATAGCTAATGACTGCTGGATAAATGCTAGTCAGATGCCTAAACACTAGTCAGAGGTGGGTAAATGCTAGTCGGAGGTGGATAAACGCTAGTCAGAGGTTGGTAAATGCTAGTTAGAAATGGAAATAAACTAGTCAGATGTGGATAAATCTTACTCAGAGGTTGGTAAACACTAGTCAGAGGTGGGTAAATGCTTGTCAGAGGTGAGTAATAGCTAATCAGTGCTGGATAAATGCTAGTCAGAGCTGCATAAACACTTCTTAGAGGTGGGCAAACACTAGTCAGAAGTGGCTAAATGCTAGTCAGAGAAGTGGACATGGTAGTCAAAGGTAAGGAAATGCTAGTTAGAGGTGTGCAAACGCAGGTCAGAGATGGGTACACACTGTTTACATGTCGTTAGCCTCCACTACAGCCCGAATCAGTTCCTGTGGCTCATTAACATTTACATTTACATGTAGATATTTGGCAGATGCTCTTATCCAGAGTGACTTACAAAGTACAAAAAGTGCTTTGAAGTTTCCATCACTGGATAGATACTTACACTGGGTTACTAGGTTACACTTTGCTTAGCTTTGGCTATTCCTGCCCTGATGCTAATCTTTAAGTTTGATTGATCCAATTTCCAAGGTACTGAAAGTTGGTTACTTGTCCAATTAATTCTAATTTATTCACGCTCATTGTTTTTTTACACCTTTGGCTACATTTTTCACACATTTATTTTGATGGATTTTTTTTCCAGCTAATTCTTTTAATAATTGCTTGTAGTCTTCTGCTTTGATATGGCATGCAGATTATTCTGTTGCTGGTAAAATCATTTGCATGTTATATCTTTCGATTCTTCTTATCATACTAAATGATAAGAAGGAAAGTCAAGGTCACAAATACCTTGGACCAACACCAATCATGTGCATTGGTGTTAAACAGGAGAGGGGAAAGGATACATCCCTGCATGCACCTCTCTTTATTTCTGTGATCTATTCTCGTGTTAAGTCTGTCTTCATAAATCTTTGTTGGTTATTGTAGATGTCCACTATCAGACATCGGTCTCACAGACACCTCGCTTCAAAAGAATCCATCAGGATATCATGCTCAACTCTACCAAACGTCTTGACAAAATTGAAGCATAAATAAATTTCCGGTTGTCTGTTGATGCTGTTTGTTGAGTTAAATGTGTATTTTATCTATACCAGTAACGTTATTGTTTCCCATTGCCTGGATTGTCTTAATGATCTCCTGATTTTGTATTTCCACTACTTTTGTTTCTGGGATAACTTTCCTATGAATTCCATAAATTCCTTCCATCCTTTTCATCTGTGATACACTGCACACTGTATTGTTATTAACGTTTCATCCTTATTTTCAATTCTTTCCCCTTATTGGGTTTCTGTTTTGGCACCAGTTTTCTTCCTTCCATACACATTTCTTAGTTCCATTTCTCTCTTTCAATTTCTGTATTTCTCCACATTTTCCACTTATCTCTCTCTCCACTTGTCGGCACTCCCATCTTATCTCTCTTCTTGAATTTTATTTTTAAATTATTTTCTTCCTTTTTCTGCTCTTCAGATCTTAAATTTCATCAATAATCCAATTGTTTCTCTTTCTCCGGCTTGGTTTTGATACGATAGTGTCTGAAGCATATTTTAGCTTCACTGCAGTGTTATTTCATGTTTTGCACACAGTCAGTTCTTGATGATTGTCGGCTTCCTCGAATTTTCCTTTGTTCTGTTATTTAGCCATTTTTATTCAGTTTAGTATTATTAGTTCATTTTTATTTCTATTTTGGCTACCATTTGGTTATGGTCTGAGTGTTTATCGACTGTATGTATTACTGACTTTTACCATTTCCGTGGACTCATTTCCAACTATGTACGTCTTCCACGTTTTCCTGTACTGGCTACAGTTAGATTTTAAATGCCTATATAGAAGGTTTTATTGCACAGGCCTTGGTTCTACAACAGGAACATTTATCCATCCATCCATCCATCCATCCATCCATCCATCCATCCACTAACTAATCCATCCATTTATTCTTCAGTCCATCTTTCCATCCACCCAAAAATCAACATATACGATTAATTAATAATCATACATATTTAATTTATTAATATTAATAATTTATATTTTATTGCACAACCCATGGCTACAAAAAAGGAACAGAATATCCATCCATTTGTCCATCTGTCCATGAGTTAATTTATCTATTATCTATCCATCACCCATCCATCCAAATATCCTTTTGTCCATTCATCCACTAATCAGTCCATCCCTATTATTATTCAATCCACTATTATCAATCCATACATCCACTCATCCATCAATCAATGATGTAAAACATCCATCTGTCGTACCATTTTATAAAACCTTATAAAAACATCAAGCCTATAGTTTATAAACAAATCTATCTCCACTCACCTAAAGGATTATTAGGAATTTTTGATTCTGTTCAATTTCTCATTGATGCAATTATCTAATCATCCAATCACATGGCAGTTGCTTCAATGCATTTAGGGATGTGGTCCTGGTCGAGACAATCTCCTGAACTCCAAACTGAATGTCAGAATGGGACTGAAAGGTGATTTAAGCAATTTTGAGCGTTGCATGGTTGTTGGTGCCAGACGGGCTGGTCTGAGTATTTCACAATCTGCTCAGTTACTGGGATTTTCACGCACAACCATTTCTGGGGTTTACAAAGACTGGTGTGAAAAGGGAAAAACATCCAGTATGCGGCAGTCCTGTGGGCGAAAATGCCTTGTTGATGCTAGAGGTCAGAGGAGGTTGGGCGACTGATTCAAGCTGATAGAAGAGCAACTTTGACTGAAATAACCCCTCGTTACAACCGAGGTGTGCAGCAAAGCATCTGTGAAGCCACAACACGCACAACCTTGAGGAGGATGGGTTACAACAGCAGAAGACCCCACCGGGTACCACTCATCTCCACTACAAATAGCAAAAAGAGGCTACAATTTGCATGAGCTCACCAAAATTGGACAGTTGAAGACTGGAAAAATGTTGCCTGGTCTGATGAGTCTGGATTTCTGTTGAGACATTCAAATGGTAGAGTCAGAATTTGGTGTAAACAGAACGAGAACATGGATCCATCATGCCTTGTTACCACTGTGTAGGCTGGTGCTGGTGGTGTAATGGTATAGGGGATCTTTTCTTGGCACACTTTAGGCCCCTTAATGCCAATTGGTTTAAATTCCACGGCCTACCTGAGCATTGTTTCTGACCATGTCCATCCCTTTATGACCACCATGTACCCGTCCTCTGATGGCTACTTCCAGCAGGGTAATGCACCATGTCACAAAGCTCCAATCATTTCACATTGGTTTCTTGAACATGACACTGAGTTCACTGTACTAAAGTGGCCCCCACAGTCACCAGATCTCAACCCAATAGAGCATCTTTGGGATGTGGTGGAACGGGAGCTTCGTGCCCTGGATGTGCATCCCACAAATCTCCATCAACTGCAAGATGTTCTCCTATCAATATGGGCCAACGTTTCTAAAGAATGCTTTCAGCACCTTGTTGATTCAGTGCCACGTAGAATTAAGGCAGTTCTGAAGGCGAAAGGGGGTCAAACACTGTATTAGTGTGGTGTTCCTAATAATCCTTTAGGTCAGTGTATATACACAGTCTATATTTATCTGCTGTCTATACACACGTGTACAGATAGACAGTAACAAAGTAGATTTTTTTGAAAACTAGTTTAAAAAATAAAAACCAAGAAAGCGAGGTCGGCGCAGTCGTGACGGCAGCCGACCTCACCGGCGCCATCTTGATGAACCAGATGGTTGCCTTGTGACGATAACCATGTTAAAAGCATATTGAATAAGCAGTGCAATATATTATATACAAATAAAAGTTAATTGAATTGAAAGTTATTTAAGGTTTTTAGTTTTCTTTTCTAATCCTTTTTTAAAATTTTTTTTTTTTAGGGTCTTTTAGGGTCACATCAAGTTCAATGATTACTCAGCGTTTTTTGAAAACCGATCAGTTGATGACATAATTCAATATGAATAAGAAGACTTTTCTGTAATTTTCTGAAAATATTAAAGATTAATTTTATTCAAAAAGTTTGCTTTGTTTTCCTAAAACAAACCGTATCATGGCAAACAAAAACTCGCCATCCAACCAGCGAGAGAATATTAACGTACGAACAAGTTTAATTTACTTCTGATATTCTGATAAGCGTTTTTTTTTTTTTTTTGAGTAAGTACTTTTAAAATTGAAATTAAGTAGAAATCTCATTGCACAACTTTCTTTTAAAGCCCATTAAACAGTAATCAGTGAAACAAAGTCTGTCAGTATATGGTGTATGTTTTGATACACCCTTTAGTGTAAGGTACAGTGTAAGGTGCAATTTTTTATTGATATACTGATGTTTCAAAATTAGAAATCAGAAATAAAACACAGTTTCACACTCTATCTATCTATCTATCGTTCATATGTTTGTGTCAATTAATTTCCAGGGTTCACCTGTGTTTTCTTGTTGTTGCTTTTCTTTTGGGTAAGACAAAATTGTACAAGTACTCGAGAGCACTCTTAACAAAATCTCACTCTTCCACTTTCCCAGTGTGCATGGATAAACATTTCATCAGTCCGATGCCAAAACACATAGTTGTAAAATCGAGAAACATAAAAAATCTGCCATATAATCAAATTTGGATAACAATATGCTTTTGAAGGAATTATAATGATCGGATGATTTCATTTGTGGGCTAAAAAGAGATGATATTGGTAAATTGATCGCACTTAAGACTATAAAAACCCTCCGATGCACACGTGCATTCTGCTTCTGAATGGCTTACAGATTGCAGTTAGCTGCTTTGTCCATCCAGTGCTTACTCAGAGAGCATGATTTTAGAGATCGCACAGATTTGAGAATGGATGCTGAACGAGCACGATGAAACACATCATTATGAAAACCACTATCCAGTTCAACTCGTATAAAGAAATCCTCAGTTATATAAAACTCAAACATACTGTAGGTGATGGAGGTTGTGCCCTCACTCCATGTGCCATCAAAACACTTTTTTTTTTTTTTTTTTTAATGTCTTTGATTGTGCATCTTGCGGCTGGCGCAGCATTCATGGCCTCACGTAGCTCCTTCTTCTTCTACTTCTTACCTGTCTTTGGTGGCTTCTCACCAATTCTTATTCCTGATTTGCACACCTGCTCTTATATGGTCTTTAGGCACGCCTATGCATCTCCAATGTAAGATCAAGTGGGATCCATCAATCAGCTCGCCTTTGAAAGAGCAGATCGGGATGGTTTAGAGCATTTGGTGATTTATTCAATTTTTTCTCTTAATTTTTCTCCTAAGGGAAATTTAAGAGAATGTTGCTGTATGAAGTCCATTATGTTACAAAGAGGGTAAGAAGGCCTTAACCAGGAAAGTATAGAAGGTCTAAGGAGAATTATTCTTAAAGGTGAATAGAAATAATATTAGAACTCGACTGGGAGTACGTTTAATTAGTTATAAGGTGGAATGAGGGTCTTTACAGGGAATGCCTTTTAAAGGACACTGGTGATGAAGTGAAGACTGGTTAAAGCAGATTTAATAATGTTGATTTTGTAAGGGAAAGGTCAGGTGTGTTCGCTTCCTGAGATGAACAAATGTCGGGCCAGTTTAGGAGAAAATGTGTGTGTGTGTGTGTGTGTGTGTGTGTATATGCACATTTCATCTCAGCTCAGGTGAAAGAAATCAGACCATTTCATTTCTCGAGAGTGTTGAGTGCAAGACCGTCTCTGTAATATGTCTAAGAATATGAGTATGGAGTATGTACTGTGTTTACTCAACAATATCAATTACGATGCTGCTCCAGGAATAAACTGAGCTAATCATTATCATTACTAATTTATAGGGGTTTTCATTTAGCTTCGGATATGTTGGATGCTGCCGCTCGCCGTGAACTCCGAGTAATGAGTTTTACCTTTAATACTGTGAGTATATTTTATACTAATAGTGAGTGTAGAATTCGCAACCTCGAGTGCACCTCAAAACATCCTGAGCCGTCTTAGTGCTCAGTGCTAGAGCAGACCTGAAGTGCTCTCGAGCATAAGGGTTGCTCTGCACACTCACTACTCCACTGCTCCGGCTTTCCAGATTACCATAATATGCATGAATTCACGGCACCATGTGCTTATAAATTATCACTTAATTTATATTGTAGGAAAATGCTATGGTTTGTCCTCGTGGCATTTTCGCAGCACACAGTTTGCTTTGCTTTGACTGCCATCAGTAATTGTGAAATACTTCCAGATGGCTTTTTATTGCATGTCATCTGTTGCTTAGCATGGCAACATACTGCGTCACATAGTACCACGTGGTATTTTCTTTTTTATTATTCAAGCAGATATGATAACGTTTCCTAACTTGTTTAAGTTTCCTCAATGCTTTTCGTTTTTTTTTTATTTTTTTATTTCTGTTTTTTTCCCCACAGATGCCAAGATTTATGGTTTCTGAAACAAGTTCATAATGTATGAGCAGCTGAAAGGTTTTCTTATTGTTGAAGTTATTGTTAGCTTTTAATTTAGACTGTTTAAACGAGCTTTTTTGTGGTGAAAGTGATTAATATTAACAAATCTACTTGATTCAATTGAAAACTCATTAATGAAAACCGTAGATTTTTTTTCTCTGCAATTTCCTGTGATTGCTCACTCACTCTCTCACTCACTCTCTCACTCTCTCACCCACCCACTCACTCACTCACTCACTCACTCACTCACTCACTCACCCACCCACCCACTCACTCACTCACTCTCTCACTCACTCACTCACTCACTCTCTCACTCTCTCACTCACTCTCTCACTCATTCTCTCACTCACTCTCTCACTCACTCACTCACTCTCTCACTCACTCTCTCACTCACTCTCTCACTCACTCACTCACTCACTCACTCACTCTCTCACTCACTCACTCACTCACTCACCCACCCACTCACCCACCCACTCACTCACTCACTCACTCACT
>JAAGKR010011808.1:0-18227 GCA_011419295.1 Clarias macrocephalus
TGTATTATGGCAAGAAAAAAAGCAGCTAAGTAAAGAAAAATGAGTGGCATCATTACTTTAAGAAATGAAGGTCAGTCAGTCTGAAAAATTGGGAAAACTTTGAAAGTGTCCCCAAGTGTAGTCACAAAAACCATCAAGCGCTACAAAGAAACTGGCTCACATGCAGACCGCCCCAGGAAAGGAAGACCAAGAGTCACCTCTGCTGCGGAGGATAAGTTCATCCGAGTCACCAGCCTCAGAAATCGCAGGTTAACAGCAGCTCAGATCAGAGAGCAGGTCAATGCCACACAGAGTTCTAGCAGCAGACACGTCTCTAGAACAACTGTTAAGAGGAGACTGTGTGAATCAGGCCTTCATGGTAGAATATCTGCTAGGAAACCACTGCTAAGGACAGGCAACAAGCAGAAGAGACTCGTTTGGGCTAAAGAACACAATAAAGAACACAATAAAGAACACAATAAAGAAAACTCTTTGAATGAGAAGGTGTGTCCAAACTTTTGGTCTGTATATATAAAATTCTTGATGCTCTTGATAGTGGTGTAATGGACCCTAGTTGATTTATGTGTACAGGTTGCAAAATTTTATTGAAATACACTTTACTGACACTGTACGGTTTTATATATGGGGCTCACTCATGCACGCAAATTATATTTTTGCCTGCTCAAAGTTTCGTACTTTGTTTCATTGAAATTAACCCAATAAAAAGTAGACAAATTATCAGAAAGGCGCAATCTGGCAACACTTTTCACTTAACTTTAAACAAATCAGACTGGAACAAGGTAAACTCTGACTGTTTCAGATTGGAAAGGAAATGGCTAATCAAATTGAACCCTCTGCCAGTATTTGAATGGCTTGTTTTGTTGCACATTTGTCACGCTGTACCAAGTTGTGTTTTTTTTTTCCTTCTCTTCTCCTTTTTTTGATGATGTGAATAAGGCGCTATATTTTCATTCACTATTTTTTCAAAGGAACAAGGTCAGTACCATCTCTCTTTGAACAACATTGAATCAAAAATAACCTGTGTTCACATCATCAAAGAAAAAGTCCAAAAAAAAAAAGAACCGTCATACCACGTATCAGCAAGCCTCAGATGCTAGTTTAATTTAACAACCAAGTATAGTTACTTTAAGATTTTATGTAAATATTTAACATCTTATTTAAGAAGATGGACAGAGGGTTTTTGCTTTAAGTGTTCTTAGAAAGTAAAATTGTGTCTCCCTTTTTTGCAGCTTGTTTAAAAAAAAAATAAAAAAAAAGATTCATGACTTGAAGATCATGATACGATCCATAATAAGTTTTGTTTTGTAGAACACCTAGTTCATGGTCACTATACACCATGACGTCACATGACTTAAATGACTTACAAATTGACTACACATTACGTAAAAAAAACTTTTCTTCTAGGGATCCATTTTGTTTAAAAATGTAAAAAAAAAAATAATAATAAAAATAATTTTACATGATGACACCGTTCAAATTAAGCATTATTTATAAATCATGAGGGAAATGTGCAAATGTAAATAAAAATTACCAGTAACAACACTGTTATCAGGAATGGTAAACCAGTGAGATTTGAGACATTACAACTGATGTGTTGTAGAAAACATGTTCATTGTAAAAGTCAACAATAAAATTATACAATAAAAAAATAACAAACAAATGCAATGCATGTTTTAGTGTCTATTCTCACTCCAAATGCAGATGTAATTATGACAGAAACCATGACAGTGGTAAAAAAATAATAATAATAACTAGCTCCCCAGTGTGATTGAGAGGTATACAGTACTGCAGAAATAAATAAATCAAATCAAATCTCCATTACGCCACCTGTGGGTCACGATCCAGTATTTGGGAACCGATGTGTCAAGAGTGTACTAGCAACGATCTTTAATCTATGATTTTTACTGTTAGCTACATATCTGGGTTGGTCACAAAAATGAAAATAAAATAATAAAACCAAGCTAAGGACAGCTTTTTAAAAAACTGTGTTAAGTTGTTTGCTGGAAACGCTGTAATAGATTGAGATGCCACATCCCTGAGTAACAAAAGTGGGTTGGAGCATGAACCGATTACCACAATTTTACCCATGATCGCAGTCCGGAGGAGACACAGATCCAGCGGTGAGAGCTCCCAGAGCAATCAAATTAAAGGCTTTGCACCTGTTTCTTTGCATAATGCCAGTCACACACAACTATTAAAAACAATTACCCATAATGACATCACAGTCGATTTACACTGGGGGAGGGCAGCTAATGCAATAGGGAGCAGCACTCTGCTGTATTGCGTGAATACACAACCAGCTGTTGGACAAAGTAGCCAGTGCACTCGGCTCCCATCCTTCTGGAGTGCTCATCACAGCAACACCATTATCAACACAGCTTAACAGCTTTTAAGCCAGGCCAGAGCTGACCGTCTGAGCTACCCATATATCAGCCCCCTGTGAACTCCAGCACTGCTAATTGCATTTCATTTTGAATTTTAGGTTATAACATGACACGGTCCTCTAAAGAAAAAAGAAAAAAACAACAAACAGAAAAGGCGCACAGACGTCAGCAATCGGTGTCATCACCTGATCTCTGAGAGAACAGCTTTCAGCCTGCCGAGGGCTTCATTCACGCTCTGCGTATCACGAAAGTGGTATTTTTAGGCTAATGGTTGGCCATTTGCAAACCCACCAATTAAGGCTCCTGTGGAGAATGTTATCAGGAAAGTGACACATTAGTGCTCTGTGCTAATGACGAGGTCAGATGGTAGATGCTGCCAGGTGTGTAAGATCAGATGCTGGTGCCTAATCGTGAATCCACAGACATCCTATGCAATTGTGAGCTTTAAACTGTGGCAACAAACTTTTCTCATATAATGTGTCATTTGAAAATAATGTTTTTTTTATTATTATTATTACACTAGCATTCTTATTGCTCTAAGGATATTGCTATTTTTACAGTTAACTATTTGCCTTGAATGTGTTGACTCTAGTGTTATTTTACAACACTATGAATATATCCACATTGTCTCTAATTAAATTTCTTAATACACAGTGATGGAGTTGTCTTTTTGGCTGAATGCGATTGCAATAAATCATCTTAGGATTTAGAAATCAGTGATATGATAACTGATCCTTGGGGCTAATGGATGATCAGAGCATTTCCTCATAAAGTCACTCTGGACAGCACGTGATTTTTCTTATTTCTAAATGAAATAAAATGGCTGATGTAACTTCATTTGTGTATATATAGCTTTTAAATCACACTGCAATACTGTAAATACAATGTTCTTAATGCACTGGTCTAAAGATAAGTTCAATCTCTGCTATTCACCCAACAACACTTGAGGTTCCTCTACTGACCTTCATTTTGTCTACAATCTGAGTCTGTTTAATTTAGCTCAGGACCAATTATTCTCAGTCTGTTTAAGGCTTAATTCATGTAGCCGAAAGCAATCCTCCACTACAGTGTCATTCCGGCACTAATCTGCGATCAAACTACGACTTTGGTACTTCTCTTTACCACCAAAACACTCGCTGCGGAGTATCTCTTAAACAATGGGCCATTTCACGTTCAGAGTAAAATATGGTAAGAGCAAGCATCTCTACCATTCCACAGACTGATTTACAAATAGACTGGGCAATAGAGAGTGACTGTCTCATCCATGATGAGAACAAGCTAGAGGATAGCAACACTGAGAGTGTCATTCCAAACTGCAATTGTGGTTGCAGCTCTTTGCCTAAAGAGATTCTGTGCACAAAGTGATGCCACATCAGCATGGATTTATAATCACTGGGTAACGTTTTTATCACTCCCTGAAGCTTGCAATGAAATATTTATCTTAATTTTTTTTTTTTTTTTTTTTTTTTTTAAAGTGCCCTGGTTGGGGTTATGTTCATTGACAGCACAGTCTTTAGTAAAAAGGCCATTGCTTGGTTTGATTCGCATTTTTATCACTAGTGTCATCCTTCTTACTGCACAGAAATTCAGCTGTTTTATTCAGTCGTCTGCCATGCCATGTAGGGTTAAACACACTGACCTCTGAGGTCCATCTGAGCCATCCGGTGCCCTCAGGGCATCCACAGGGACTCTGAGTGCCATATTGCATGTGTCCATCAAGCCATGACTTTTGTCTTTGCCCAGGGGCAGTTGGGTCACAGAAATGAGAGGATTTTCCTCAGCTTTCGCTTTGTTTTTCTTCATTTATAGCATTAAGGAGAAGACGGAAGACTTTCGATTATTAATCTCCACTCATTGTTAGATCCTTGTTGGTCCATAGTGCTTAGGGAGGCAATCTTGTTTTTGCAGGTGCTTTTATAGATCGAGCAACAACTTCCAATTTGCCGAGCAAGTTCGTGTTGATTTGTGACTTTTGTCTGTGGATAGGCTTAGTGCAGTAATCCACTTTTAAAGATGAACTTCTGACATAGATGTCAGCTATAGTCTGGGTGATACTATAGTGACGCAATGCGAGATCCTCTTGTAAGAAGGTCGCCAGAGTTCAAGACTATCCTGGTGAGGCCTTATCAAGATTATTCCTCTGCCCAATGCCTCATCAGATTGCCATTGAAGGCATTGCAATTGACCATTGTTGCAGATCTGTGAGGCAAGAGCGTGAAATCAGGCATGCTCTTTGGGTGGGAGGAATACCTGTCAATTAGAGTGACACATGTTAATCACGGGTGTGATTGTGTTTCTTCTTTCCCACAGAGGACCTGCTTCCTGCAGGCTTCCCCACCATTGACATGGGTCCCCAGCTGAAGGTGGTAGAACGCACCCGCACAGCCAACATGCTCTGTGCTGCGAGCGGTAACCCTGACCCTGAGATCACCTGGTTCAAAGACTTCCTGCCAATTGATCCGAGTATGAGCAATGGGCGGATCAAACAACTTCGATCAGGTAAGACGGTCACGTTCCACTTTCTTTCAGGGTTTCTCAAACATGCCTACTTTTGCACCATGACTTTTGTTGCAGGATTGAATTGAACGCTCCTTGCAACCTTAACAAAGCTGATACCCGAAGGTTGTTATTGAACTGTGAATGGAGAACAGCTTAGTGCAGATATCATGATAGAATGCAAATAATGTTGGTTTCAAGATAGTTAAACCTCGTCGAATGATTCAGAACGAGTCCTGGGTATATTTTTAGGCTCTGTAGGGGTTGTTTTTCATCATATTAAAGCTAGGTGTTGTTTTGAAGAGAAGCAAAAACAAAAAACCTAATCATTACATATGACTCATGCTCTACATGGATTAAGGCACGCAATTTTACATATACCTTATTTCTAGCAATACAATTTTTAAACATATTAAAAGATACTTATCTGGTACAAAATAGTAAAAAAAAAAAATTTTTTTAAACAGCTCTCCCATTTTCACCTGGGCTTGTGACCAGCAAGACAAGTGTACTGGCTTATACAGACCCAATATCTATATATATTATATTATATGTACTATAAATAGTTTTTTTAACTGGATTTGGCCCTTGGTTCAGTAAAGTTTTACTTGGGCTATTTGGGCTACATTCGTATTTAAAGTTTAGATACATATTTAGATTAGATTTTAAAATTTTCACACAATTCTAAAAAAAAAAAAAAAAAAAAATTGGATCTGTTTCACTGGTGTGTTACTTCACTGAATAGAATGTCTGATGTGATATAAGCCAGTTGAAGAATTTTGTGAGAGATATTTTTTTCCCAACATGCTAAGAGAATGACCAACTTTCTCAAGTGCAACTGCTTCATATGTTTCAGAATTACTGAACACCTGGGTTAAGAAAAATACAAAATACAGAATCTGCCCACATGGTCAATCAGAATAGTTTTCGTATTAATTTTAGTAATGACCTCATTGGTAGTAGCACCTCCATGAATAATAATTACCAGTGAACACAGCACTAGTGTACCGTACCAATCAGCCCCCAATTTATTATGTTCATGTTGTATGAACATGTCTACATGACCATCAGTAAAAAAAAAAAATGTTTACTATAAAAAAAAAAAGTCATATTACTAATGGGTAAACTGTAGTTGGTGTAGATGCTTGTAAAGACCTTTGCCTCAGGCATTACCACAGTTTCCCCCTGCAGATCTGTGAACTCCTCACCAATGTTTGTCATCTGTCTTTACCTGTGTGTGTTTGTTTACAGGTCTGTTGTATCGTTGTGTCTCAAATAGTCTTTGTTTGAATGTTCTGTTTTGTTTACTAAGTCTGTGTCTGTCAAAATAGTCATCTAATGCACACTTCTTTCACTTCTTTCTTTCACTTTCCAACAGCATAAAATAAAATATTCTGTTCAAGTATTTAAAGTTCAAGGCTAATATTAAAGTTGACAATCTTAATGAACTTTGTATTAGTCTACATGGAAAACCGCTAATACCATTAGCATTCATTAAGTTGTTACAACATTTTAAAAAGCCGTATGTTTTCAAAATGGCTGACTTTAATTGTTTACTTGCTGCAATAATTGCTCAATTAAAAACAATTGTTTTTGTTTTAAATTAATTTAAACAAACAATTAATTTTGCCTATATGCAGTACCAAAAACAATTCTGAAAAACAAACTTTTAAGAGGTTCAAAAAGTGTTAGACATTTCTGCTTCAGCACCATGAATATTCAAAAACAAACTAACATTGTCCTACAAGAGCAACAAAGGCTGTTCCCTGCCTTCAGGCTGTGTGATACCAACCCTAAATCAACTATTTTATTTTTTCCTTCTTTCTTTTCTATTCTTTGTCATTTTCAGAAGCTTTTGGTAAGTGTGTCTTTGGGTCCACCAGCTGCCCACTGTCCCTGCAGCAGATGGCATTTTAAGTGCTTTTTGAAGTGCATGACCGTCCCTTTACCTCTTCTTTCCCCTGTCCTCCACCTTTCTTTCTCATCTCCTGCCCTGCTAACATAACAGTGTCTGTTCCCTGTTTTATATCAACAAAAAACTTTTATTCCTTTTCTTAATTTTTTATATATTGATAAAAACTGAACTCCTGCCTTTACATGAGCGGTGCAGTGCGAAAAATGTCTTTAGAAGGAAATAAAGAAAGCTCTAAGCCTGAGATGAGGGTACATGTTGCATTCTCAAGCCCAGTCAGCACATATTTGGATGTTTTTGAAAGCGAAGATTTTATCCATGTAAGCAGAATATTAAAAGTACAGTATATGTGCTTCCGTAAAAATGCAAAACCAATTTGAAATTGCCTGCGCTCAGTAGTTGGCAATAGTATTTCATCTGTGATGGTATGTCACTGTTATGCCAAAAGCTTCAAGGAGAATGTTAAGAGCTGCATATTGAGTGATGGAAAGGGCGAAATGCAGAACAACATCAAAGGGAAATGCATTTATTAATTCATCCATTCATCCCTCTTAAGTAGCCATCTTTATCCTGATCAAGGTTTTTATTGGTTAAGAAAAGTTATTTTAAAAAATGGATAAACACGAAAATTCATAGATGATGGATGATGACAGATAACACTGTTACTTTAATTCTGTGTTAATTTTTTATCAAAATCTCAGTTTACAGTACAGTTTTTGCCACTGTGGGTTCAGGAGCAGTACAACACATCTATTCTGACGCCTCCGCATGAAGGTGTACTAATTAAACTAAGCAAAATTGAATAAGGAAAATTACAGAGCACGAAGCAATAACCTGGTATAGCAACCACGATAAATGGAATTCTCGCATATACGCCAAACTACAACGCATCTACACAGGTTCATCCTGTTTCATCAGTGTTTTTAAAGAGCATCATTTCCAGTTACCAAAAAATCTCATTTCATGCGGATATGGTGCCTTAACCTGCGAGGAAAAAAAAACAGGTATATACAGAGCTGCCAACTTTTAACAAACTCTTGGAGTGAGACTCTGCAAATAAGGGCATTGGGTCTGTGCGTACATGCACACGATGCCACCGCCCCGTATACCCAGACATTTTGTCCAACATTAACCATACACCTTACCCAGCATTGCTCAGTTTCTGCACATTTTAGTGTTGTAGCGTTAAAGTGAAACAAAAGATTCATGTCACTGTTTGTATTCCAGTTGGTACATTTGAAATATTCACCCAAACAAAAATAATCACATAGGGCTACCTTACCACCAGCCAAACAACCGCATGCCCTCTAGCAGCTCCATGTAGGGCAGCAGGGGTGTAGCACAGAATTCTAGTCCCTATACATAAATAGTCTCATCAGGCCCACTTTTCTGATCCATATCTCTCATATTTCCTTCCAGACCTACAAGGGCCCTCCTATCAATGGGGCCCTGGGCAGTCAGTCCCCCCCCCCACTATCATGCCCCTGAGGGCAGTAAGATTATTTACACAGAACAGCGAACATTACAGAAACTTGCATCGAGTTTAATCATTCAAAAACAACATGTCACTATTTATATTCATTAGACTCAGGTCTAACAAATCTGATTAAGAGAGAATACAACAAACCCCTGCAATAATGTGTGAAGTGCAACAGTTATGCAGGAGCCATGGAACAAAGAGAATGTGTGAGGGCACCAAGGTAACTTGGGCCATGTGTAAACGGATGAAAAAGGATAAAAAAGTCCACCAAAGTGTATCAGCCATTGGTCCTCAGGGTGAGTTCCCCCGGATCATTCATGAGAGAGAGATCGATCGATTCAAAGGGTGCTTTTTTGGCATACAAATATAACATAACATTTGTCTTGTCAAAGCTCAGAATCAAGTCACAAAATAACAAATAAATTAATTTTAAAAAATACACATTTAACTGGGCAGTCAGAAATAAAGTTGACACTAGTGATGAAAACTACTGAAAAAGACAGAAAGCAAACAAGGTAATAATCTCTACAGCATTAGTACTACTACTACTACTAGCAATAATAATAACAACAAACAGAATGTAGGCATAGAAGAACCAGTATTGACACAGAAGAAGGGGAGAGGAACAGTGAAAAAGGAAAAAAGGGGGGGGGGGAAAGATACAGAATATTAAGTGTATTGATTTGCCTTCAAAATAAAAGCCATTTATAGCTGACTCATCAGAAAGAGGTTGAAGCTCAGTGATTTTGCTTGTGTCTTGCACAGACAATTGTTTTAAATATGAAAGCATGAGAAATTGGATGCGTAGAAAGAGACTCACGATCAATGTTGAGAGTTGGCAGCTTTGGTATACATGTGGTCTCTGCTGACCAAGTGACCTCATCAGCTATACCAATTTTTAACCTGCTTTCATCCGTCTTCTGAAGTCCTGCAGCCCATTGCCCAGGTCTCCTGGCCTGCACTGGATATAGTTGCTAAATCCAAGTATTATCTTAAGTCTCCTTGCCCTGGCAGAATAACGCCTTAAAGCTTAAGTCTAAATCTTAGGCCTGGTCTAGCTACATATCATCCACTTGGGTTTCAAGTAAAACTTTTTTCTTTTTTGCACATTTGTTTTTGTCCTAAGGACAATGTGCTTATCCTGCTAAGCAGATCACAACTTTCAGAGTGCAGCTAAGGGTTAGTTAGCCCCTGATATTTACTTTTTATGGCCCTCAAAGTCTACCCAGATGCTGTGTGTGTTGATCGGGTGCCTTTTCTCACAGCCTGAGGGATTTAAGATGATGAGAAAAAGGCCTGCAATGCCCCCCACCCCCACCATCCAGATATGATTTCTAGCCAATATCCTTGGCTTTTACTCTCCTACTTTTAATCTCTGCTCCAAAACAGACTGAGGGGAAAAAAGCTTTTTTTTTCTATAGCCTTTTTTAAAGATGGTTATGTGTATGATTTTCATAGATCTTTTTTTATTCCCTAAGAGCTGAGTCTGTCCAGTCAGCCCTAAGATTTTCTTAAGTGATCTGTGGTGCTTGTCGTTGTTCCAATGGCTCAAGAGGAACCTGTAAGAAGGCATCATAAAATATGCGTTGTTCCTGGTCTCTTTGAATGGTCGTAAGAAAATCATGCCAGACCTATCAGTTTGTAGAGTTGGTTTCCACCAAAATGATTCATAAACGGAGACAAACATAACTGGGCTCAAGCTTAATGTCATGAGCAAGGTCTTGCTTTAAGTGCATACAGGGTATAGTCTCTTATTTACATGCGTGGCACTTCAAGCCAGTCTGATATTCCCGCTATGCCGTTCCCATGACTTCAAACCTCAACTCTCAATTGCTTTGGCAGGTGCTGGGGATTAACAGGCACTACAGAAGGAGAGCTCATCTTTCAACATAGCTTCTCCTATTCTTATTTTAGGCCTAAACTGTTTTTGCTTGCTCTCATCTGAAACTAAAACATCATAGTTTCATGAAGTGCATGTCAGCACTGTCCACTGTCAACTGCATCGAGCGAAAGTCAAAATATGCATGCAGAGAACAGAGGACTACCGGTTTGTCTCAGTGGAGACTCTGGTAAGGTCATTGTGGCCTTGCTTGGGCTGAGTACATGGCCTCAAGCCCGATCTGAGTCCCAGCCATGCAGATGGACAGATGCTACAGTCAGATTGTTGTTTCGTCCACCTCTCCCTGCGGGTTTTAAGCAAAGATGTTGTGGAAAAGACAGCCCAGTGACCTGCTAAAATTGCAAAGGGCATAGGCTCTGAGATTTCGAAGGAGACATCCTAAGGAGCAATGAAAATGCTTGCTTATTTGAGATGGAGTGAAATTTGCTCTAACGAGGAAATCAGGACATCCACCAACTAAAGCACACACAACATTTTTTTAGCATGCCTTTCTTGTAAAATGTTTCTGATTTATATGGACAAATAATCTAAAATTTCTGTTATATGGATAGTTTATACCTCTTTGATGCTTCTTTTATCCCATTGTTTTTGCATTTACTCTTTCTTTCGTCACTCTCGGGTGATGACCATACCTCAACCTATACCAATTAACCTTACAACTAAACATAAATCTCTAACCTTAGACTAACCTTTGCCTAACCTCACCTAACTTTGAGCTATTACTCCTTAACTTTAACCTTAAGCTTAACTCTGACTCTAACCTAAACACTGCTTAATACTGCAGCCTCTGTAGCCCTTTATGTCTAACAAATCTCTAACCTTAACCTTAATCATCTTCCTGATTTCTTCAATCCAAGACATAAACGTTTCATATGTAAATGTTTTGCCTGTTTTTCAAAATTACTCATATAAGCCTCAATACATGTTGAGTGCTATACCTTCCACTTCATCATTTAACATACAGCAGGAAAAGCATGGTGTGGTATAAATACTACACAAATTTTCACAGACAATTGTCAAAAAACACACACACACATTCACATACTATACAGCTATATACCTTTTTTCTACAGTACAAGCAGTTCTTTGTTATTTTCTGACAGTTGTGGTCAGAAGATCAGACACATCATAAACCTGAATGTCATGGTAGTATTAGGCTTGCAATGATTTTTTTTAACTGGTCTTTGTCTGGGGCAGAATGTATTACATCTAGAAAAAAACCCACATAGAACTATAAGAAAACATTAAGGATAAAAGTTTGAATTTGTCTTGGCATTTCTGAAATCAACACTGGTACAAAATCATACACATACAGCTATACTTAATATTTGATTGAATGTGCCTTAGCAAGTTTCATTATTAGCAAATGCTATTACTAGCCATTAAAAAGCTTCCAGCAGAATTCTGCTTGGATATTTGACACTCATTTGGCACTCTTTTTGGCAGAATTGGTAGTGTTCAATTTAGTGGTTGATTTTTTGGTACAGACCCAACTTTTAAGCTCAATCCATGAGTTTTTGATGGAGTACAGTCTCCAAAAGCCAGCTTTGTTGTGTTTTGGGTCATTGTCTGTTGGAATACAATTTGTTCCATGTTTTAAGTGTCTCTGTGACAATTTATACTGAAGATTTATGAGGTAGTCCTCATTCTTCATTATTCTATTCACTCTGTGCAATGTTCAGTTCCACTTGCAGCAAAACAGTCCTAAAGCATGATGCTACCATCACCATGCTTAACAGTTGCTACAGTGTTCTTAAGTTAAATGCGTCACTTTTACTTCTCCAAACGTATCTCTGGTTAAAACTTTCATCCAGATGGCTTTTTCCTTGTCCACGTGATCAGCTGCAATCTTTAGCCGAGCTTGAAGGTGGTTCCTCAGTTGTTCCTGGGTTGTTGTTGTCTTTTGGATCTCTACTGAGCTCCTTGAAATTTCCCACTGCACTGTATGTGCACATGTACATACTGTGTGTCGTACAATCATTCTTCCCCAGAAAAACATGATCATCATGTTTATGATGAGTGTTTCTTCATTTCTGACCCAACCGTAGACATGGCTAAGCTTTAACACCAAAGTGTTATTTTATATCTGAGGGTATACCAGCATTTTAACTTTAGGTCTGTTAGTGCTATTCCTTGAAACTCTGTGGATTGCTAATGCAGTCTTCTGAGAAGCAGGCAAAATATGTTTTGTGGTACAGTAATGACCTCTTTGTGGCTGAGGCATAGCCTGTCTAGATCTTTTTAAAGATATTTATCTTTTAAAGCTAGCAAGTCCTGATGTTTTGAGTGACTTGCGTTTCTAGGTCAGAAAAGGCAGAATATATGCAAATTGTTAGATTTTTTTTTTCTCACCTCTGCTAATGGATGTAATAGACTGACCTTACTTGATCAGTTTGCTATCATCCTAGCAAATATGATGTGAACTGGTTTAATGTTTAAAAAAAAAATGTGTATATATAATTTTTTTTTTTTTAAGCCAGTATTTTATGATGAGCATATGTAATATGATCAGCCTCGTTATTGACAAATTTAACTTTCAAACCAGTTACACCAGTCACTCAGCAAAATCAGGATCAGCTTATGAGCTTGTTATTAGTGGAAAATTCAGTGTTTGCATATCAGTAAATTGTCACAAGATTTTATTTTATTTCATTTTGTTTATCTAAACTACTAGTCGGTCAGAAATTAGGACTTGCGTGAGATGGCAACTAAAAAAGATAAGAAAGAAAAAGCAGAGTGCAGAGCTTCAATCCTGACTTCTGGGACATCCAAAGTCCACACATTTTTTTTCATAGTTTCAAACAGACCCGAGTCAGGTAGTGCAAATTCTGCAGCTTTTGTTTACCTGGTTCAGGTGTGCAGGGAGCTTGAGCAGAACAAAGATCAGGACCGAACAGGGAGGTCACTGAGGTGTGGACTGGGGAAATTATTCAGTTCATCTTCATCCTCAGCCTCTTCCACCACCACGCAATTTTTCTTAGCTTGTAGTGTCAATCAAAAGTTTCGAACACCTGGAGGTTTTATTTATTTATTTAAATAATAGTTTTGTCACTTTTAGTCCCACAGATAAAAAATAAAAAATTAAAAAAAACTGAATAGTTTTGCTGAATTATTGCAGTTTGCTGGACAAGTTCTTTAAGTTTTTTTCTGTTTTCTCATACTAATGGTCATCTGAATGATTTATAAATGCAGCTGTGGTCAGATTCTTCATCAACAGAAGTATAGCCTTAGAAATCCTACACCAGATTCAGTCCAACATTTAGAGCAGAAAGTAAAAGAAACAGTCTGAGCCAGAGAGTGTTATTGCCTCTGACCTTGGTGTGTTCTGAGACTCGTTATACCAAGACACAAGGAATGAGAAACGTGACATAGTCAGAGGCATAAGTCATATTTAACCTAGAGTCGGAAATGAACGTAAACATAACACTGTAGCAAATGGTGAGAGACAAATAAAATAATTAAAAGCTGATTTTCCTGTAGTACATACAGTAGGTAAAATGCTCATGAACAGTTCCAGTATCAAATGAATTACAAGCATTTGTTCTGTGCTTCAAAGGTGCCTAATTAGAGTGATCAATATTTCAGCTTTTATTCCATTCAATTTAGATCCGTTCACACCTGAATGTTTCGCCAAGTCATGTAGTAATTTTAATACCACAAAACTGCTTTGAGAAAATGACCATTCTTAAATGCGCTAAACAAATGGAATTGAATTGTCCCTGGATATAATAAGACTTTTATGATAAGTCTTTAACTACCAGCAATCACAATGCATATATTCAGACGACTATTACACAAATGAGCTGTAATAATATCCTGGTGGCATGGGGTCAACAATTTATGATATAATAGAAACTATTCAGCAAATTATAGGATTTACATTTTTCTATTTTATCAATGTATCAATTGATAAATGTAGTTATTTAAAAATACATCGTATGTTCAAATATGAGTTTTAGCAAACCCAACTAGTGAGTGTTGTCTGCTGCCACTGGTTTTGGAGCTGCTGTGCTGTTAAAGACAGTCCCTAACTTTTCAGATAGAGATTCTCATAGTATACTTAGAGAATATATTCTTTGTATCAGTTCTACTTTTCTTTTTTTTTTTGATATAGCATGTAAAATTTTTATTTTCTGTTATATGACGGATATCTAAGCTAGCTAATATCAAACTCCATGTGACTGCACCTTAAACTTATAAACACAAAAAAGACAAGTATGACCAACATACAACTCGAAATACAAATTTCAATAAAGTATTAGGCTTAAATAAGATCACTTATTAAACAAATAAGTTTCTGATGAATTTGTGAGCCCCATTTCAGAGGCCAGGTAATAGTCCTCAAGCTGTTTCCTGCTTTATTTCATTATAATTTGTGGTTTTGGGAGAGACTGAGAAAAGGGAAGAACTGAGAGAGAGAGAGAGAGAGATCCAGCCCAGCCAGGGGAGGTCTAAATGTTAATTAACAGTCTGATTTGATTTCTAAAATGTTCAAACTACAACAAAATCCACAGCCAGTATGACCAGAGCTAATCACCCCCTCTCTATTAATAACTGTTGTGTTTTTCACTTGTATTTCTCTTTCTAGTGGGTACACCTATCCGAGGTAAGATACTAATCCCAAACCACTGCTTCACCTGATTTACTCACAAACTAACCGATGCCTTCTTCTGACTCCTTAATTATTAGTAGCTCTCGTCTTCTTTTCCCAGACAATGCAGCTGTGTTGTTTTTCTTTACTCCATTTTCAGACGTGTTCTTTGATGTCTGTGTTTTGTCAGTCTCCTTGTCTTGTCTTGTGTTCTGTGTCTTTGTGTTCTGTGTGTGTGTGTGTGTCTGTGGTGTGGTTTGTGTGTGTGTGTGTGTGTGTGTGAATTTTCTGTTGAATGGCAGGGTGAGGTTAGAAAGATATTTGTTACACTGTGACATTTGCAGTTTTGGGAGACCAGGTTAATGAGGGGTCTGTGTCAGCTTCGTCTGGCAAGCGTGCACCCATCAAGTCACATAAATAAAATAGATGATAAAATAGTTACTAAATAACGTTAGTGCTCTGCTTTGTGTACTTTATGTTCACAGTGTGTTTTTACCCAATTTCACAATATACTGTATTTTGCAGTCAATAAGAAGACACTGTCATTAAGCAGATGCAAGGGTTTATACAGCAACTGCACATACATGTCTTTTTTTTTTTTTTTTTTTTTTCATTAGCCTAATTGTAAATTTTCTTTTGGTATCCTTACAGTGGAACTGGCACTTTAGAGCTACAATACGCATGCTACTATAGCGTTTTATGGTGCTACTCCTAGCACTTAGAGTAGAGTAGGACTGCCATTCAAGTAATGATAGTAGTGATGATGTAATGATATCCTGTGTTATTATCATCAGCTCATGTGGTTGCAGTGAGTGGTGAGGGCATGTATGAGATGTATGAGCAGATAGAAAGATAGTGGTGGGTATTATATTACATCTGTTGGATTCATGATTTGATCTCTCTGTGCTACTTAAATGACATTAAAACCAAATAACTATTCAATTACAAAAACACTTAGACTGTAGTAACTTAAAATCGAGCCTGTAGTAAAGCCTTTCAACTTTATGGAATCAAACTAATGGGCTACACTAATGGGCCAAAATTGTAACTAGACTATATTTATATGAACTAAATATAGACTGTAATGAAACATATAAAAATGTGAGGAACCTTTTCGTGACTTGAAGCAGTAATGATTCTGAATGGATGTGTCTTATATTTGACTTTTTTGACTTACTGTTTGTAAAATATGCTAAACAATCTTCACCACAGGACAGCGCCATGTCTTTATTAATGCTACTTAGGTTTTGATTTGGTGGAATTAGTCTACTTTCTACTTCTACTTTACTAACTGACATTCTTCTTCACAGGGAGCAGGTAGGTGTGTATTTTTGCTCTGATCTTGCTGTATTTTATGCTAAACTCGTGGATATAATTTTTTTTTTTTAAGAAAATTTCTATTTAGTTAAGCACATGAAGATTCAGATCGCACCATTGCGTTACACCTGTAATATCCTGCAAAGATTAGCGTTGCATGAAACTCCCCAGTGAAACAGCACAAAACTAAAGCTCTTGTATTTTGAACACACTAGCAGCAGTATCCCTAATGCCTGGCCAAAAGCAGGACATAAATCATAGTGTTGCTCATAAAATAAAAAAAAACCCAGAGTGACTGATGAACTCTGTATTTGCATAATGGGATTAGAGGACCATAAAGGACATTTTGCTGAGAGCCAACAGGCCCAGGTTGAGCATTTTTTATACAGCCGGGTCATGACATAGCTGCCGGGTTTATTAGAAATATGCAAGGTAGTTTTTGTGTAGTACAGAAATCAGGTGTGTGGTGTCTCCTTTAACAATCTTGCTCAAAAGACTAAGTGCTTTTGGGGAGCAGGCGCGAGTGTTGTCCAAACGACAGGAAGACAGTATGCTAATTGGTCTGAGGTCGCTGCACATCACTGCTGAGTTTGTGAGAGCACCACAAGCGAGCAGATGGAACATGACAACAATCACATCGTCCAGCCTCATGCTGCTGCTCTTCCATTTAATGACCTTGGTGTCACATGTGTGTGTTTACTGGATGCCTGCTTGATTGAGGATGCATGGTCATGTGTGGGTGTGATTGGACACTTGTTGAAGGCCTTTAAGGGGCACTTTTGAATGTGTATACATACAAGTCATGCATGCATAAAGTTTATAGATAAAGTGATTCCAAGAGATACCAGGAATCAAGAGCAAGGAAAGATGAGCGTTTTATCAAGGCCGTCTTCCTCCACCTAATCAGTTCCACCCATGCAAGAAAAAAACATATCCATGCAGTCGATGCTGCAAAACAAATCAATCACAGCCTGCCAGTGCCAACTAATTGAATAACACAAATAGGACTAGAGGTGCAGGGTGTACGTACGTATGTACGTGTGTGCAAGATGCACATGAGCGTGTAAACAATACAGGTAGGCTACATTTGGCTCTGAGCTGTTATTGGGATTAATCAAGTATGCTATGTTTTCCTGATACTACCACACATGCACAAACACACACCTCCATTTCTACTCCTTTCCTTCCAGTCCAAAAAAAAATAATAATAATACATTTCCATGATCGATATGGTCTGGAAATAACCCCTTATAACTCAGACCATCTTTCTACATTATATAGCAATCGCTTATATACACTAGCGTTATTTAAATGTACAACAACCTTTTCCTGATTATCAATACACTACAAAATTTCTATATAGGGTTATGTAAAGGATATCGCTTGACTCAGCAATTCAGTGTGTTCTTACTGTAAATGGTTTTATAATATAAAAGAATAAAACATATTATAGCATTTAATACATATACTAATCATATTTTTAGCCAAGCCAGGAGCACAGTGCTGATGCTTTTTAGATTGGATCTGAGTCACTTTCGTATGTGGTCCTAGATACACAATATATACTAGATACATATCCAGTACATTGTCATGTGACTTGACTGAGAATGGACAGGTCAGAATTCATGTAACTTTTTGTGACTTTTTGTTTCATGACATCAGCCGTAAGCAGCGGCAGCGCAGGGATTCCATAGCAGTGCTAGCAATAGCGGCTAAAATCGGTAAAGCAACGCAATTAATTCTTCTGGACCTCAGGAAGTACAGCCAGCCAACTGCTTGCCATCTTCCAGAGCAAAATCCCAAGCATATTTTTTTCTTGCTAAAAAAAAAAGCATTCATTGTTTTACATGAATTGTCACACAAATAAGATGTGTGTTTTTAAGCTAGATAACGTGAGCAAATGTGTATCGATGCGTCCACTTTAGAGTCAGATGTCTTGATACAGTCACTTGTACTGTAATTATGAATGTCAACCTTCATGACATGCAAAGTCGATCTTACTGACAAAATCGGAATTGAACAGTGTGGCTTGTAATGTGAACATAGAGAGTGTATCAATCAGTGGTAATAGATTTAAGCAAGCATGGAAGCAAGTTCTTTACTTTTTTAAAGAAAATTTTCATGAACCTTCTAGCTAGAGTCAAAGC
>JAAGKR010011809.1:6434-18226 GCA_011419295.1 Clarias macrocephalus
GAATGCAGCAGCGAGGGTCCTCACTAGAACCAGAAGATACGAGCACATCACCCCTATCTTATCTACACTGCATTGGCTCCCTGTGAAATTTCACATTGATTTTAAGATACTACTTTTGACATTTAAAGCACTAAATGGTCTCACGCCGCAGTATCTGAGTGAACTGTTAGTGTCTTACGATCCGCCGCGCCTACTTCCATCAAAGGATGCAGGCTGCCTGTCAGTACCACGTATTATTAAAACTACAGCAGGGGGCGGAGCTTTTTCTTACAAAGCCCCAAAGTTATGGAATAGTCTTCCTATTAATGTTCGGGACTCAGACACAGTCTCAGTGTTTAAGTCTAGACTAAAAACCTGTTTATTTAGCGCAGCATGTTTGTAAATAGATGAGCCTTAGGTAAAGGAGCAGATCTGGGGGACTCATGGACGTAGAGTATCTGGTGAACTGGTATGTTTAGATGCTGTCCTCCCCACTCTCATTGTTCACTCAGGTTTGTTGACGGTGAGGTGATTGGTTGCTTTACATCCCAGTTTCCCCTCATGTCTGTGTTTCCTTCTGACTCCTCCCTTTTAGTTATGATGTCATAGTTAGTCCTGCCGGAGTCCCTGCTTGCACTCTACACTAAATATACATTCACCTTATACGTTATGTGACTGTGACCAGACCTAACTGTTATCTCTCCTCTCCACACATACAAACTTACTGACCAGGTGGACATAGGGAACAAAGTATCCAAACAGTGAGGTCGGCATTCCGAAGGCCCAGATCCTGTAACTCAGACTCCTCCAGATCTGGACATTACAGATCCTCTTTATCGAGAACTTCTTGGGCTCCACCCTCTGAGGGAGGCGGGGCTTGTAGGTGAATCCGGCCAGCACGAGCACGAACATGAGGATGCAGAGGACACGCAGGGTGTCGTGGAGGCCGAGGCGGTCCAGCAGAGACGGAAGCAGCAGGGACAGAGACACGGTGAAGACGCTGCTCCCCGCCGTCACGATGCCGTTCACCAAACCCAAACGCTTCTGAGGTGACGAAATTAGTCAATATATTATTCATCACACATTATTAACATATACATAAACATTACTTATTAATAACAAAACAAACCTTAAAGTAATGTCTTAGGATGATGAAACTTGGCTGATATACAAATGAACAGCCGCATGCAAACACCACACCGTATGTGAAGTACATAACGCCCAGAGACCTGCGCGCACACACACACACACACACACACACACACACACACACACACACACACACACAGTCTTTAACAATCTTTATAAGTAAATCAGTCAAAGCTAAGAGATTAATTTTAATCCACACACAGAGTCAATAATAAACACAATAACCTAAAGTCTAATCTAAAGTATCTTTATTTAAAATAAAAAAGAGAGAAAAATAAGAGAGAGAGAGAGACAGAGATTATAGTAATTATATTGAGATTGATTATAGTAGAATGTGGAGTTTTACCGAGTGTAAGCAAACTGCTGATTGGTGAGTGACGTAAGTCTTTAAAAATGTTTCAGGGTTTGTATGTGCGTGTGTGTAAGATCTTACTTAACAAATGAACTGGCAAAGAGGCCAACAAGCCCAACCACAGCCCCGCCCACCGCTGTGATCCTGCAGCCGAACACGTCTGTAAACACACTGACGATCGGAGCGCAGGCATCTATTAACCCAATGGACAGAGAACCCACCCACGCTGAGAGAGGGACAGAGGGTAGTTCAACAAAACAAAAATACAGAATAAGATGTTACTATGGCCATATTGCAATGTGGTTTACATTACATCAGATCCATTATACAGTCAGTGGATGTATGAAATAACCACATTTTTATATCACATAATGATGTGTGCAGGTGCAGTGGATGTTAATATTCTTAATATATAATTCATATCATGATTTTTTGTATTTCGCCAAAAATCTCTCCTATCTTTATATTTAATTAATAGTACCTTTGTCAGTTAATCGCTTGCATTTTCTTTGAACCATATTAGTTGTATTTTGATGGCAGTTTTATGTTTACTATGCGGTGACGTTGATTCCATTCAGTCCACGCTGCTTCCTCAGGCTGCGTTTGAGTCGTCTAGTCTGCAGTGTTAGCATGAGAGAGAAGTGCTAGCTCTGGCCACTTCATTTATTGGTCTCCACTTTGTACAGCAGTAAAAGACTTCCGGGAGAACAACTGCACAGAATCCAACTGTGAATCCTGTTTATTCCACGCAGCTATAGCAACAAACTCTCCAACAGCCTCGTCTCTCTTTCATTTGAAAAGTTAATTAGCAGAGAATTGAATTCAATTTTATTTATATAGCGCTTTAAAGAATGCTCATTGTTGCAAAGCAGCTTTACACAATCAAACAAAAATTTGGGTCATGGGTATGAAAGACATGAGGAAATGTGCAGAAATGATCAGATGGTCCCTGATGGACAAGCCGAGGGCGACGTTGCTGAGGGAAAAACTCCCTAATAGGGCAATAGGAAGAAACGCTGAGAGGAACCAGACTCAATAGGGACCCCATCCTCATCTGGGTGATAACAGATAGCAGGGACTGTATTTCATACAGAGTGTTAGGAGGCTGGACGTTCAGGATAACAGGAGATGTTTACGTGTTTAAGCTAATAGTCTCAGGCCCCTCTCGGTAGCAGAGCACCAGGCCAATCCCTGTACCTTTTGTGGGATATCTATCTGTGCCTGATGCTTTTCATGGAGAGAAGTGGCTTCTTTGCTGCCCTTCTTGAAATGAATGAAGGTAAACGCTACCCTCAGTCCTGCTTCATGCCAACAGTAAAGCGTACTGAGATAATTTATTTAGCAGCTCTAAGAACCATACGGGACATGGCTACTCGAGGATAGCAGACACTTCTTAGTTCAAACTCTTGCTGAGAATTAGATGTGATCTTGCAGTCTTATATATCACAGAAGATAAATAGTACAGTTGTGCACATTTAGGCAATTCTCAATTTAACAAAGGAAGAGGAGAAGAGGAAGACGCACACTGTCAGCTTCTACCTGCTTCCATCTGTTTTCTATTTTTAAACTACAACTGAGTGTGAGGGTTCACAACCAGAGGGCGCTGTCTTAGGTTTTGTCATTTTTGTTTGTAGACTCAGTTTCCCAGAAGGCACCTCGGTCAGGTGATGAGGTCTCACCTGAACCGAGGTAGCTAATTAGACATTCTATAAATAGCTGTTTGTTCTGGGAAACTGAGTCGAACATTATTATTGTCAGTTGGGTTTTCTTTTAGGTTTGGTTTGGTTTGGTTTGGTTTGGTTTGTGCTTATTTTAAGTTGGCATTTGTTTTGTGAAGCTGTCTTGGTTAAATGTATTAGTTTGTATTTTAGTCTGTTTGGTTTCCCTTGTGTAAGTACCACTGTTGAATATTTAGATCTTAGTCTGTTTTACTACTAACATGGTGATACTAACCTGCCTAGTTCTTAGTCTGTTTAGTCTCCTAGTTTGTCTAGTCTCCACGTCTGCTTAGATCTTAGTCTGTTTAAATACTAACCTGCTTAGCCACTAACCTGCTAGTTCTTAGTCTGTCCCCCACCTAGTCTCCTGTGTACCCAGTCTGTTTTCCCTTAGACCTTTGGCTACTAGTCTGTTAGCAACTAGTCTGATTAGCTAACATCCAGCTTAGCAGCTAGTGTGTGTAACAGCTAGTAGGCTAGGTCTCCATGTTTAGTTAGTCCTCCTGTCTGTGTTAAATATTAGTTTGTCTGTCATTTGGTTAATGTTTCTCGTGCTTCAATCCGTAAGCCAACTTCCTTTGCTTGAGTTTTGTTCAAATAAAAGGACTTATGTTTCACACAACTCCTCTGCGTCTATGCCCGCCTCTCCTCAGAGCCCACGGCTATCAACATCAGCCATTACCAGCAATTTGTGACACTGAGCCACTCATTATACCACTTCAATGAAACTAGGCATTTAGTAGTATCCTATAGTAGTTGCCTTTAAGTAATAATGGTAATAACAATAGTCTACCATGCATTAATATTCAGAAAATAAACATTTAATGTAAAAAAAAAAAGTAAATTATAATAACTGAAGATAAGAATAATAGAATAATCTAGTTAGGATAACAGAACTTCAGGACTGCAGGATATCAGTGACGGATAGCTGCAGTTACTGAAACTAAAAAGTTACAGAATCATATTTATCATAGCATTGTATTTTGTTGTGCTGCATTGTACTTCACAAAAACTGCAGTATGGCCGAGAAACTGCAGTTCTTTTATGTAAGGAAAAACCATTAACAAACTGCAATGCTGAAAGGAATAACAAGGTTACAATATTGGGTTCGTGGGCTGTAATTGTAAGGAACATGGATGAGGGAAAAGCTAAGTGGAAAGTTCGTTATAGCTTAAAGAACAATTAAACACAGCAAAAGAGGCTAATGTGGTGTACTGAGGTAATACCTGTCCTGAAGCGCAGGTCACTATCGCCCTCCGAGCCGAACTCCTTCAGCAGGGACACGAATAAGATCCCGAAGGTGTTTTGGATTCCGAACACGGAGCCGTTGCACCACATGGAGGCGAGCATGACCACCCAGCCCCAGCCGCCCTCGGGGTGTTCAGACTCGAGCTCTTCCTCCACCAAGGCCCACTGGCTCTCACTACCTCTGATGTTCTCCCTCTTCACCTCCTCCACCTCGGTAAAGTGCCTCTCACATGGTTTTACCTCAGGCTGCCCAGCCTCAGTGAAGCTCTTATCTTCTTGGTTTACCTTTACCTCGGGCTCCTCTGCCTTGGTTAAGCTCTTCTCTGCTGCATTTACATTCACCAGCGTCTCATTCACCTCAGTTACATCATTTTCACCTGGGTTTATTTTTACCTCAGGTTCCTCTGCCCCGTTTGAGACCTTCTCCTTAGGATTTATCTCAGCCGCCCTTGCTTCACGAAAACACTTCTTGGAGTTTCCTTCAGGCTTCTCTGTTGGTACAGTAGATTTGGTTTCCTCAGTTTCATGATCGTGGTTCTCACTTATGGATTTATCCTCTGTCATACTGAAGATAATTATGTGTGAACCACTGATTATTTGATAAAACCACTCCCTGGCATTACTGCTGCAACTGTAATACTGTGGTACAGTATAAATAGGTGAACAGGTATGCATATTCATAAAACCACACTGACATTGTGATTGGACAGGACACAGCATTCTTCTTCAAAGGGGAGTGGCCTGTGTGGGCCTAAATAGACAAGTCCACCTGATGTAAAGAAGAAATCGACATGAGGGTGTCAGAGCGTACGAATTTCACTCTAATTGTTTTTGGCTGGATGGAGTAAAAATAAAAGTTGTTGAATCAGCAATCAGAATGGTTCAGAGGAAAGCTGAGGAGATCCTGTGAGGAGAACATTCTCACAGATACCACGTCTTAGTACATCTGTCCCCTGCTGTTTTTGTGGCAGAAAAGAAAGGACTCAGGTTCAGCCTGTCAAAAATCTCCACCATTTTTTTTTCTTTTTCAAAGAAACTCTATGCCAGGGGTGTCCAAATCCAGTCCTGGAGGGCCAGTGACCAGCACAGTTTGTAATTCACCAACACCTAAACACACCCACTGAACCTAGTAATTAACAGATTAGTTAAATCAGCTGTGTTTGAGAAGAAGAAGCACCAAACTGTGTTGGACACTGGCCCTCCAGGACTGGATTTGGACACCGCTGCTCTATGCAGTAAAATAATATCATGTAATCATGTGTTCAGTCACGAGTTCTTGTATTTCACAACCCTAATTATGTACACCATGATTCTAATTAGGTACACTGCATTTATTTTAATAGAACATGTCACTATCCTAGAAAGAACAGAGTGGCCAGAACTTACATTTCATCTAAAAGCAGTGGGCACTAAAGAAGAATCCATGCTTGGGTGGATAGCTGGGTATTTTTAAAAACGGAGATTTTCTCTGCGGTTTTTGCCTTTCGTCCACACGCAAACTGAGTTTTGGTCATTGAAAACTGAGCTTTTGGAAAACTCTGGCCAAAGTGAAGATTGTCCAAAACTCCGTATTCAGTGGAGTTGTGTGTACGGGGGAAATGGAGATTTCGGCTTGTTGTAACGTCACCTTATGCTGATGATGTCATTGTCTCTGTGCTCGTCTCCTTGATTTGATGTCAGCTTTGTTTATGAGCATATTTTGTGCAATAGCGGCCGTATGTACAGTAAACCAGTGACTGTGTTAACGTTGTGTACTGGACTTTTTACATGCATGCACACACACACACACACACACACACACACACACACACACACACACACACACAGTTATCCACACATTACGTTAATGAACAGAGGTGCCTGAATGTACTAATCAGCTCTCTGCTGCTACATGCTGTACATAACTCTGACTACAGACCACACAGACAGCGACAGCGGTAACTACAAAAACAGGTAATGTCATTAAGCAGAAGATATTGACCATTAACAATCCTAAGAGGAATTATTCAGATTGCTATAAATGGCACAATGAACCTTGTGTGCCTTAAATGACTGACCTGCTATTGGCCATACTTCCATATTCCATTGGCTGCTTTAGCCCTTTTCAGTGAAAGTACAGTAGGTGGGAAGCAGACAAAACTGTGGGCCCTTATATTCAAGTGCCTCACTACCCAATGTGTTTAACATGATCTTGTTTGCCACATGGCCACCGATTCATTCAACTGTTGGTGAAACTATGTCGGAAGCAGATTAAACGGTGCGGCTTTATATTCAAGCCTCACTACCAGACATATTTAACTTTATCTTGCCACTTGATGCCACATGGACACAGATTCATTCTTTCCAGCTCTTTGACAATTTATAGACGAGTAACGCTTTTTGAACTGTTCTGCAACCACAGAATTACCTACTGTAGAGATCTTCAGACTGCTATCAGGGAAGATCTGGCCGAAAAGCCAAAAGGAGAAGGTCTACTGGGATACGTCTCTTCATATAGTTGATGCTGATCCCATGACATCAAACTTAATTTTGATGGGGCAGCATGGCACCAAGTGATCACTGACCATTTCTGGAGTCCTGGATATTATTATATATTTCAAATTTTCCACACTATACCACATGTGGCAGAACGTTGCTCTTGAATGGGTTACTGTTGGACAGGACTTTGTTTTCATTGTCCCTCATGGCCTAGAGTCATGTGGCCTGACGGTAAGGTTATAAACTATCTGCTAAGCAGTGAGGGAAAGATTTGGATTGTTGAAGTTGACATTATGACTAACCATGACTAACATTATGACTATGCCCTGCTACAATATTTGTAAAAGTGAACTGAAGTATAACACTCAATAGTTTGGGATGTTTGGTTGCTTACAAATTTATCGGGCAGATTTACAAACTTCCTTGCTTAAACTGTCTTAAACTGTGTCAAGCTCATACTGTGATCTCACGCTGTGATCACCATGCTGGTACATGCCTTTTTCCAGGGTCCCGGAAGTAATGCATCATTTTCAGCCACACATGTATTTTATATTTCAGCATAATGGCAGCATTTGGCTGACATTTGGCCAACATCCTTACTGACCCCAATTACAATGTTTTAGTCAATGCAAATGATTGAGTGAAATGATTTTAAAAATCTCAGCCAGTACGATGATTGGTATACCACTTCTGCTGAAGGATACCGAATCCACAATTCAAAATCCGAAGCTATTCGTGTATACCCTCATCACACCACCAATCACCAGGTAACTGACTTTTTAGGGTTGGCAGGGTAATCGCTGTTTTGTTACTTACTGTATTACTTGTCTAAAGACTGTCCACTTCAACATGGTAAGGGCAGCCAGAGTGAGTATATTGGTTTGATGCCACTGAACCCCCACAGAATGGAAGGATGCTACCATGGAAATAAGCTCTGGCAATCAAATGGACTATCAATTAGCTCTACCACTGACTTGCAAATGACAACATTGGTTACTGATCATGCACGCCTGTAGGTGCTGGAGCACTCGGGCCATGGAAGTGGTTGTCAATCCACACTGCTTACCTGTACAGTTCCTCCAGATACTGGGGGGTTCTCATTTGGCTAGCTTGTCCTTTAGCTGCTCAGAGAGCCCCTGCACATATGTGGACATAAGGACTGAAACACTCCACCTCAGCTGGTGGGCCAGAAATGAAACTCCACTGTATTTTTGGCCAACGATCACCTTCTTGATGAAGGTTCTACCATACTGCAGTGGCCCATTTCAGCGCTCTGCCTGTAAGCAGAGACAACATAAAAGCAATCCTGGCCCTTTCTGATGAGAACTGGGATTACATTTCGAATATTAGTGAGCACTGCAGTATGAAGGCATTACACTCCTCTGGTTCACCCGCATATGGTTGAGGAGTAGGTAGTCGAGTCAAGAGGTTACTGCACCACTGAGTTGAAGGTGAGAGTTGACTCCGGAGTTCATTCGGGAACCGGCTGTGACCTGGAAGTGGCATAAACCTTGGCCGGGTGTGGCGAATTTCCCCTGATTACCCCATTTCGGCAGAGTCTAGCAACCACACATGAGGGTGGCCGTGGATCTGCCTGTTTAGAACAACGCATTGCAGTTTCCTGAGGATCTGCTCCTCGCGAAATCTGTCATTGTTACACCAGTGATCATTTTGTTTAAGAGTTGTCATCAAATGTTCTCATGTTATTATCCTTAAGAAAAATAATACTTGGCAGGCCACCCAACAATAAAAAAGATATATTAAGTAATTACTTGACAATCTAAACAAACAAATGCACTTCCCAAGAAAGTGAAAGGATGGTGGGAGGGAAAGCGAGAACCAGCACAGATCCAATTTGTTTTAAAAACTGTAAGAAATATAATGAATGGTTACTCCACATATGTATTTCCCTATAACAAGCTTGGACTATTCATAGTGAGTCTGATTCGAAGAACTCATTATTATAATATTTGATGCTCATGCCAGACAGTGCCATGATGTTTTAAAGCATTTTTAATAAACAGATGAACATGAGTCAAGATTCCTGACCTGCTTTTTGTTGCCAGACCACCGTGTACAGGTGAACTTTAGAGTGTACAACTGAATGTACAGCTCTATAGCCAAGAAAGCCGATCAGCATTCCTACTTCCTGTGTAGGCTGGACCACCATCCATCCCTAGAAATTTCCACAGATGGACGATAGAGAGTATTCTGAGTAGCTGCATCACTGCCGGGCTTGGGAACTACAGCAGATAGTGAGAACAGCTGAGATCATTGGAGTATCTATTCTCTCCACCATAGACATTTACACCACATGCTGCACTCACAAAGACACTAGCATTGTGGATGACCACACATTTTTCCCCCTCCTGACTTCTGGAAAAAAGGAACATGAATCATTTGGGCCACACAAGCAGACTGTGTAACAGTTTCTTCACAAGCCATCAGACTTCTGGACTGGACACACACACAAACAAACATACGCTCAAGTAGGTGGACGTAGGGGGCGTAGTATCCAAATAGCAAGATCAGCATTCCGAATGCCCAGATGCCCAGATCCTGTGAGGCAGGCTTGTGGGTGAATCCAGCCAGCTGTAACCTCTCACAGCCGGAGGTCTAGAGGGAGCTGATTGGCCGAGCTCTCTCAGAGGGGAGGGATGAGAGGTACTTAGTGCTCCCACATTAATCACGGCTCTACAGCCAGTCAGGGGCGTCTGTGAGCTCACGCGAGCGGAAGGAGCGGATAGCGCCGTCCTCTGAGTGTGTTACACCGCTTTTCGTGAGCAGTTCTAAAAGAGGCAGTCAGCTGGCGTCACGTGTTTACTCTGAAACATTATACTTAAAACTTTTAAGTGTTTTGACTTCCAATAACTCAAATAAAATAGTTGAAGTCATTCAACTAAAAAAATTTAATTATAACTTCCAAATGATGTAATGTCATTACTAGACTTTTATTATTATTATTATTATTATTATTATTATATAATAATAATAATAATAATAATAATAATAATAATAATAAAAACAGCAAATAATTGTCTTTAATCTGCTGGTTGCATTATGGTTGCATTCTATTTTAAAAATGATACAAGGAAAAAAAGAGTCTTGAATAGCAAATGCACTTTATTTAAATTTTAAAACATATAAGTCAAAAATCTGTACTATAGAAATAATCAACTATCATTTAGTCTATCGTGCCATGTCAGATTATTTATTGTTTTACATAAAATATTAGAATTAACAGTGGATTTAAAGTTTGAAATGGTAATTAAAGGAACAGTTGCAATACATGCAGGGGTCATTGCCACAACATGTTTCTCTGGAGATAATATCGGCCATAATTTCTGTGGTTGCTGTGGCTTGTTTAGCGGTTTTTAATCTGGTAATACAGTTATGTTATATTGTTATACTAGCTCAGGATTTAGAATTTTCCAAAACACAGATATTTTTGTGTTCATGTACACTCAAAAAAATTATATGTTGGCATTACTTAACTTTTTTGCCAGCAGGTTCCACGTAACAAGTTAAGTTGCCTTTAAGAAAGAATATTTATTTCAGTGAACTTAAGTTAATTACATAATGTTAATGTAATTTAGTTCAATCAACATAACATTCATGATTTTGTATTAATCTATTTAGTTGATTAATTTCAATTATTCTAAAATTAATATTGTTGTTTGACCAAAGAACAAACGTTTCAGTTTCACTGAGTTTATTCAATAACATGGTTACAATGTTTTACAATGAACGATAAAATGTTTAACATTCTGTCTTTACTTTTCAAAATAATAGTTATCTTAACTTATTACAAGTTAAAAATTTTATACTATTAAAATAATACTACAAGTATAAAGTAAAATGAAAGCATGCAGCCTTCAAATGAAAGGATTTACACCTTTTTGAAACTAAAAAAAGCAGCTAACACTTGTTAAAGGAAGACTACCATTTGAAAGCAAAGTAATATTTTTACAATGTTTTACATCTTTTTTCTAATAAGAACGTTTAACAAAATCGAAATACTGTCTTCACTTTTCAAAATAAAACTTATATTTACTTATTACAAAAAGTCACAAATATAATATTAAAAGTAAAAAATTTTAATAAAAGCATTCTGTCTTTAAATTAAATGATTTACAAAAATATACTTGGGAAAACATAGTCTTCTGTAGTAAACTGTACCTGCTAAAAACTAAAAACAACTGTCACGGAAAAACCAGGCTCCGCCCTCAGTCAACGTTCCCAATTACCCGAATTCTAAAGACGCACACCTGAACCTCATCACCAACACAAGATAAATACACCTCACTTCCCGTCACCTGGTGTCTGATCTCCATTGAGGACATGGCCTCGATGCCCTGCTTTCCACAGCGATCGTTCCTACGTTTCAGCTCCTGCTCGTTCATTGAATCATCTCATCTACTTTCATGCCATGTTCACCTGTCCTCCTGTCTGTGATCATCTGTCCATCAGCTTCAGCACCACTTCAGATAAGACTTTGACTCACTCCTCGTTTCCACATTTCATCCGAATCAGTTATTCATTCATTGTTAATAAAAACCCTTAGAAGTCGGCAGAGCCGCTCACATGCTATTCACATGGAAAACAGTCCGGGTAATCTACAGGCGAGGCCACGCCCACACGCTATTCACAGGGAAAACAGTCCGGGTAATCTACAGACGAGGCCACGCCCACACGCTATTCACAGGGAAAACAGTCCGGGTAATCTACAGGCGAGGCCACGCCCACACGCTATTCACATGGAAAACAGTCCGGGTAATCTACAGGCGAGGCCACGCCCACACGCTATTCACAGGGAAAACAGTCCGGGTAATCTACAGACGAGGCCACGCCCACCCGCTATTAAACGC
>JAAGKR010011810.1:0-18226 GCA_011419295.1 Clarias macrocephalus
CTGAAAATTACATTAAAAAACGAGTTATTACTGAAAATTACATTAAAAAACGAGTTATTACTGAAAATTACATTAAAAAACGAGTTATTACTGAAAATTACATTAAAAAACGAGTTATTACTGAAAATGACACAAAAAACGAGTTATTACTGAAAATTACACCCAAAAAAAAACGAGTTATTACTGAAAATTACACCCAAAAAAAAAACGAGTTATTACTGAAAATTACACAAAAAACGAGTTATTACTGAAAATTACACAAAAAACTAGTTATTACTGAAAATTACACAAAAAATGAGTTATTACTGAAAATGACACCAAAAAATGAGTTATTACTGAAAATGACACCAAAAAACGAGTTATTACTGAAAATGACACCAAAAAACGAGTTATTACTGAAAATTACATTTAAAAAAACGAGTTATTACTAATAATTACATTTAAAAAAACGAGTTATTACTGAAAATTACATTTAAAAAAACGAGTTATTACTGAAAATTACATTAAAAAACTAGTTATTACTGAAAATTACATTTAAAAACAAGTTATTACTGAAAATTACATTTAAAAAAATGAGTTATTACTGAAAATGACACCAAAAAACGAGTTATTACTGAAAATTACATAAAAAAACTAGTTATTACTGAAAATTACATTAAAAAAAACGAGTTATTACTGAAAATGACACCAAAAAACGAGTTATTACTGAAAATGACACCAAAAAACGAGTTATTACTGAAAATTACATTAAAAAACGAGTTATTACTGAAAATTACATTAAAAAACTAGTTATTACTGAAAATTACATTTAAAAACAAGTTATTACTGAAAATTACATTTAAAAAAATGAGTTATTACTGAAAATGACACCAAAAAACGAGTTATTACTGAAAATTACATAAAAAAACTAGTTATTACTGAAAATTACATTTAAAAAAACTAGTTATTACTGAAAATGACACCAAAAAACGAGTTATTACTGAAAATGACACCAAAAAACGAGTTATTACTGAAAATGACACCAAAAAACGAGTTATTACTGAAAATTACATTTAAAAAAACGAGTTATTACTAATAATTACATTTTAAAAAACGAGTTATTACTGAAAATGACACCAAAAAACGAGTTATTACTGAAAATTACATTAAAAAACGAGTTATTACTGAAAATTACATTAAAAAACGAGTTATTACTGAAAATTACATTAAAAAACGAGTTATTACTGAAAATTACATTAAAAAACGAGTTATTACTGAAAATTACATTAAAAAACGAGTTATTACTGAAAATGACACAAAAAACGAGTTATTACTGAAAATGACACAAAAAACGAGTTATTACTGAAAATTACACCCAAAAAAAAAAACGAGTTATTACTGAAAATTACACAAAAAACGAGTTATTACTGAAAATTACACAAAAAACTAGTTATTACTGAAAATTACACAAAAAACGAGTTATTACTGAAAATTACACCAAAAAACAAGTTATTACTGAAAATTACATAAAAAAACTAGTTATTACTGAAAATTACATAAAAAAAACTAGTTATTACTGAAAATTACATAAAAAAAACTAGTTATTACTGAAAATGACACCAAAAAACGAGTTATTACTGAAAATTACATTTAAAAAACGAGTTATTACTAATAATTACATTTAAAAAAACGAGTTATTACTGAAAATGACACCAAAAAACGAGTTATTACTGAAAATTACATTAAAAAACGAGTTATTACTGAAAATGACACCAAAAAACGAGTTATTACTGAAAATTACATGGAAAACTAGTTACTCAGAATTACACAAAAGAAACTGTTTCAAGAAGACAGATATCATTCCCAATCACATTGTATATGAGTTATGACAAAACTAAGCACTATCATTTAAAAATCCACAAAACTATATCACTCAAAACTACACCAAGTTATCACTTTTACACAGCTAAATCCTCACTCAAAATTACATATTAACCTGTTCAAATTTCACCAAAAAATATTAATCACTCAAAATTACATACAAAATATTCAAGTTATCATTTAAAATGACACAAAAACTGTTAATCACTTATTAAATGTATTAAATAATTACTTAGACTTGTGCAAAACAGTGTACTCTACTGAAATTACACACAAAACTTTTGAGTTTTCCCCTTTAATAAAAATAAATATAAATGAGATATCATTGACGGAGAGAGAGAGAGAGAGTGCACACTGTCACTTTAAAAAACAATAAAGACAAAATTCTAATACAAAAATTATGTCTTCACCTAAAAAAAATAAAAATAACTGTTTGGGTTATTAATCCAAAATAGAATCCAAACTACAACCTTTCATTCAAACTTCACCAGGTCTAAGAGTTATGATGATGGACAGCTGCATAAGTGAGCAGAGGTACAGCTATTATTAATAAAGTTGACAGTAAGTAAAATAAGTAAACTGTATTATGTACTGTACATGTACAATAATAGAATATAGAGAATAACATTTATTACGGATAAGATTGTGATTGAACTTTATTCTTTAATTTTTATTAAAAAATGGAAGAGCTTTGGTGCATCAAATATACAAAAAAAGTTATAATTTGCGTAAATATCTTAAATCCTGTTTTGCCAGATCGGTATTGCGATAACAGTTAATGAATGATATTTCTGTTTATTTCTGTTTGTTGTGAAGCAAAATTTTCAGTAATTAGACTGAAAAAAATTGAGTTTACTAGTTGCAGATCTTTCCAAGCGCTTCCCCAACTATTGTTCCTCTCGGTTTAGTATGCCAAGGGACTGTTTACAGACTCTGAAATAACTCTTCAGTATGAAATTGTTTCTGATTGATGTTGCTGGAATGGCATTGACAGACGAACAGGCCTTCCCTGGCCGCTGCAGCATAGCTAAAATGACAAGCGCAGTGGCACGAGTCCATGTGAGCAGACGTCCTCTCCAGAGCCTTCTCCTTAACCTTAACCTCAACCTTAATAAAAAGACACTTCTGCCAAAACCCTCAAGCAAGCTTCCAGGCAAGTCCGGGTTTCTTTTCTCCAGTGGAGAAACAGTTTAATAGCTGTCGAGTTGCTGAAGGCAGGCGCTGAGTTTATAAACTTTTTAATCTTCTCGTAGCACATCGAAGCCCTCTGCCGGCTTCTCAAACATTTCCACAACCGGCATTTAGGAAATCTGATCCTCAGTTTGATACAGAATTAAATCCGAAAGCCATTCCGCTTTATTTGCCGTAATTTAACCCCACAGGGTGTAAAAATATGAGCAGGCTGCAGCTCTGGCGGAATGAGAGCTTGGCACAGAGGCAGGCAAGTTACAGCTCTCTTTCAAAACTTCATGCACAGAAGCCTGTTGTTTTTGCAGTGTGCTGATCACGGGCTGTTTTTTTTTCTCCCTTTTTAAGGGGGTGGGGGCAAGGTCTCAGGCTCTGGATATGTTTTTGCAGAAATGCATTGGTGCAGTTAAAGCAGGACAGAGGTCTGACTGTGGAGTGTTGTGCCGAAAGAAGGGGGCGTTTGGTCGGTGTTTGTGCCTACTTGTAGCAGTTGCCTTCAGGAAACTCGGAGCCAGAATTTGTTTCAGCTCCTTAAAGAGTTGGACCACCTGGGAGTTTGCTGACACACGGTGGAGCGCTATAGGCTGTGCAGCACTTCTGTGTGCAGCACATTTGACCTGCACTGGCCATTAGCATTGGAGGAACCTCAAGAGGAATGCAACTTGTCACTGGAGCTATTTTGGCTATGTGCAAACGTTAACGATTGTAATCACAGCGTGGGACTTGGAACAGTTGCACTGCCTCTCACCGCCTTCTGCTGTTTTTTCTCTTTTAATTTTTTAATCTGCACTTAGCAGTTTTTTTCACCATGTTTGTTTGGGATTAAAGGGTCAGGCTAAATGGCACGCCGTCTGCGCCTGCATTTTGCCACGAGGAGAAGCAACACTGACCCTCTGTCTGAAAGCTGCAGTCATGAGGTAGAGGACGGGCTTGGGACACCTGCTCGGAGCCCAGCGGAGCCCCTGCCTCACCCCAACTCGTTTCATATGAAAGTGACTCCGGGGCAGCTGGCTCTCGGTCTGCCACCTCTGTCACCAGATTACGGCAGCCTCCAACGGCATACTACTGTATTTGTACCCAAAGTGAACAGCAACGCTGGGAACAGGAAGAGCACACTGCAGATTTCTTTGCAGTCTTCCAGCAGGCAGAATTTGGATGGAGAAATTTGCGGTGGCGGTGGAGATGAAACAGACCCCGGGATTTGTGACGGCGGTGCAGGAGGCAGCTCTGACGGAGGATCATGTAGCAGCAGCACTGCTAGCGATGTCGGCTATTGCAGCAGCAACAGCATATTCGATTCGGATGTTGCAGAGCGCAAGATGTCCCACGACAAAGCTGCATTCCGTCGGAGGACCAAGGCTCCCTTACGCCGCTGCTCCTCATTGGTCATTTTCCCACGTAGTCCCTGCACCACACCGCCAGCTTCACCCGTCAGTCCCGTGGCAGCTCCGCTGCTCCCCGCGTCTACCCGAGGACCCTTTCAGACTTCGCACCAGCTGCAGCTTTCGCCAACAGATGTGTCTGCAGATGAGCCCAAGGCCTCCGTCGCATCAGCGGTGAATGGAGTCCGACTTTCTAAGAGCAGCTATGCTCAGCCCGCTGAGGTTCGGGATGCCAGGCCCATTCTGCAGTTTAGCGTTTCAAATGACTTGTCAGTAAGATCCGAACAACCCGAAAGGCACTCTGGTGTCCTGGTGCACCCAACAAACCAGCCCCCGCTTCCACCTGGGAAAGGAAACACGGCGAGAACTGTGGTCAGCATTGACTGCTCTAAATCCTCAGAAAAGTCTGAGGAAGCTAACATTAAGCTTGGGAACCGTAATCCGAAGCTGTACCGTAGCACCTCGGCGTGTTTGCTTCCCACAGGGAAGTTATTGACCGAGAAGAGACACCACACGTATCCGACTATCGGCGAATCGAACGCTTCTCGAGAAGTCTGGTTTCCACGAGGTTTGCAGAGGAGTATTTCCCTTGAGGTGCCCTTCCCGAGCACTGGGATATCATGTCATATGTCCAACACACAACAGCTCAGTTGCGTGAACGGAGGGGCACATGTGCATATACACGTGTCTCGAGGGAATGGTGTGAAAGAGCCCAACTTGCCAAAGGATATCAGCGACAATGTTAAAAATCAACAGGCTTTTACCAATGCTGGGGTAAGCAGTCTGATTTTTTCTGGGAATACTTGGTGTTCGTTTGCAGTTAATGTTGGATAGATGGTTGAAAAGAGTTGACCTGAAGTAAATATCAAATTCAAAACATAACCCCAAGCTTGAGTGTTTGTTATTTGTTATTGAGTGTAAGTAGGCTAGTGAGGGTAGTCTAACCTTAAACAGCATGGCTGATTATTCAGCAAGTGATTTGTTTACTGAAGTCAAGCTAATACATAAATCCAGATTACTCGATACATCCTGGGTTCTACATATATGTTTAAATGAGAAACATAGATGAGAAAGTTTTATCCTGATGAGACCACCTTCTTCTCTTTAAAGAGTGTTAGTCTTATGCATATAGTCGTAGTGAAGATTAAGGGAAATCTCTTGGTATGAAACCTCTAACAACTTTTTCAGAGTCCAAGTCTCATAGAGGAGCTTTTGTAAGAACGTCTGGCTAAAAATCACAATTTGTGTCTGTGTGTGCGCATATGTGTGTGTTTCTGATTGTACAGATTTCAGCCCCTATGATCACACTCTTGACAATTGTTTCTTGTGCCTCTTGTTTACTCTGGAGCTGAGCTTTCTGGGAAATATTTTGCACAACAGGTTTGGCCAAACCGCCCCCCCCCCCACCCTACCCCACCCCCCAGCGTTCGAAAAAGAATTTAAACTTGTTCTTCTGTGTTTGTAGACAAAAACCCATAGTGTGTATATATTTCTATACAAATATATCTTGTATTTTGGTCTAAAGGGAAGGCAGTATAGGGGTTCCTCCATTTTTATTATCCCTTTAGCACTATGAGAAATCTTTTTTACTGTTTACCTTGTGGCTAATTATAGCAGATAGCTGACAGGGCCTCCTGCAGGGGTATAAATATGGAGCTGCCTGTCTCCAGCTTGTCTGGCCACGGCACTGAAACGCCCAGTGCCAGCGACTCAAATTTAACGACATGATCTGAGAGGAGTGCACATGGCACGAAGTCAGCTGCTGGGGTTTGGAAGAGGAGGGGAGGGCGGGGGGGGGGGGGGGTAGGATGGTGTGGTATGGGACTGACAGGGTATTTCTAGTCTTTAATGTGTCTTGAGTCTCTATTTCTAGTCTCTAATACACTCTATTATTAATAATAGCAGGCTTTTTTTCTGTCCGTGAGGCGTGTATTACCTTTACATGTGTAAAATGTATACTGTGTGTGTCTGTACACAGCCTTAATGCGTATTCTGCATGCTAGAAGTATTTATTTGTTTGGTGAAGTGCAGGGGTTCTCAACTAGTGACTCAGAGATGTGTGGTGATCTCCATCAAGGCCTTATTCGGCCAAAACGTGGTATCGATGCTAAAAAGTATCTCACTTGGGTGAAAAAGGTGATTTTCAGATAGGATCATATAACCGCAGTTTAATAACACCTACTGCTTTTTCTTATCTCCCGATCCATGCTTTTTATTTAGTAAATATGCATACTCATTTATATTTTTGTCAGATAAAAAGAAACACACTTGCTAAATACAATTTCATGCATTTTTATGTTCGTAGTGTCCGTAACTTTTTTGAATGCGAATCTTTCAGTGATCTTAACTGTCATTCAGATGAAACTTGGCCAATTTAGATTTCACATTAAAAGACATAAACCTGAAAAAGTGTATTATTCTAAAACGCAAAATTGTTAAGATATTGCAAAATGAATTTGACATGGTTACGGACACTACAGATTTTTTGCTTTTTAAACTTTCTATACTCATGAATAAATAGGAAAATTTGCATTTTAAATTATTATTGTTTGAAGTGAGACAGTATAACACTGAATAGTAGTGAGTAGGGGCACATATAAAATCACTGAAATCTTTCGGAGAAGCAAGATTGGTCACTTCCATGTTGCATAAAGTTCAGAAGTAACTTCTTTGGCCACACACATTTTCTGTATTATATGTATAATATAATATATATGTTATATTATATGTAATATTATATATATTGGATATATAATTGTATAAATTGGCCAATTGTATTTATTTATTTATTTATTTATTTACAGGTTTTAAGACCCTTGGACAATAAGTGTGACTCTTACTGTAAAACTTACAGTTGTTTAATAATATATTCGTGTTGTTGCTTTTTTTCATAGAAGCATCATTGTAACTTTCCTTAGCACTGGATTTAATCGTGATAATTACACCATGCTGAGTACTGTTTTCTTTCGTTTTTTCGTTATTAGAGGACAGAAGCGATGGCTACAACTGAGTGGTGATTTATTAGCAAGCAAAAGCAAAACTGTTTGTTATTGTATGTTTTTTCTACGCGTCATATTTCCAGTTAATATTACTGTGGTTATTGACACAGAGAAAGTCCTGATTTTGCATGAAAACTCAAATGTCACGAAAAGAGCCTCATTTGCTTTCATCATTAAATCCTCCCTTTACAGTTCCAGCAGTTGTGGACCTCCAGCATTCTCACTGTCAGTTTATTGAGGAAATTTCACCCCATGCATTTGGATTGGCTTCATGGACACTTTGTACACACCCATCCGGTCCGTCTGCTCCCGTGGCGGCTCATCGGCTGGTCTGGGGACTCTGCACAATACCAGCTGACTGCTTCTTCTCGAAATAGTTCTTGTCCTGTTGTAGAAGGAAATTGGCTACAGTCAGACACCATGTGGTGATCTTCCTTGTTCCAGAACCCTTTAATCATGTATAAATCTCCACTAAAGCACCCGCTTAATTCCAGCACGCTTGACAGATGGTATCAAGCACTTCTTCAGCATCTTTTCATTTCATACCCTTTCAGACAAAAGAGGTTCTTTGTCTCGTCTCAGAATTATATTTGTCTTTCTGTAACATTACTTTCTAATCGCTCCAGCATCCCTGTTCTTTAGGCAGGTTTAATGTTATAACTTTTTTTCTCTTTCAAGCTCTGACTAGTAGGCCAGCATCCTGGAATCACAACTTGACTGCTGATGTTGTTTCTGGTGTAATGATGTCGTGCACCGGCCTTCTAGTTATAATAGTCACTTACAACATTATCAACATCCTGACTGTAGTTTTAATCGATTCATTGGTATCATACTAGACAATGTTTGATTTTTCTTCACTTCAATGCCCTTTGATGGTGATCCTCTGAAAACATATAATTTTTCAGTTTAAAGGGCACCTGTTATGCAACCCCAGGTTTTTGCTCAGATTTCCTGTTTTCTGGAGGGCGTGGCTTAGGAGGAGCTCATTTGCATAGACACGGAAATGGCACATTTGGGAGAGGAGTGAAATAAAGGCAAAAACAAATGCCTTGACTGAGGGATAATTCAGCACTGAGACCTGTGTTAACTTAAGAAATAGCAAAATATTGACCATTCAGGAAACTAAGTAACTCTCAGGTCGGGTGTAAAGGGCGGAAGGCCTTCCTCAAACGAGTCCAGCTGTAGGTCAAAGCTTTAGAAGTGTATGCTAAGAATGCCGTCCCCATAAACAGTAGATTTCCGAGATCGCCTATGCAAACGACGCATTTCAGCGCATTAGCGGCTCTAATTCTTTCAGGGACTCCTCGCTTGTCCCGAGTGGCCTCGGCTTCGCACTCGAGGGAACCTCAGACGTGTTATCGAGTCCCTCAATACCATACATTTTTCCTCCTCAAGGTCACTCCAGGATCGGTCTGTGCACGGCTGTACGCTTTCCCAAAGGCCAAGAGCAGTGCCTGCTGATGTAAATAGGTAGCAGATGTGTGTGTGTAAATTTTAACCTCCTTCCAAGTTTGTTTTTCCGCTGTCGTCGCCGCGTTGCGAACGCTTTTACTTGTCACTCAAGCTGGAAGCAATTCTCTGATGTCTGCCACTGATGGTGGCTGTGAATGAGAGAGCTTTGAATCATGGGATCCAGCATCGCAGTAATGTAATGGCCCTCGACGGAAAGAGCGAGCGCTCTCGACACGTGTGCGCCGAAACACCAGCTGCGCCGCTGACACGGTTCAAACGAGTGCGGTATGAAAAGGCCAAACCGCAGGATTGTGTTTTTATAAATGCCAAATTAAAGGCAGTAAACGTGAATAAATCCCTCTCGCACTAGCATGACATTACAGAATCATTTCACGTTTATTTCCAGCGTATGCTTTGATCATAAGCAGAATGCAACCGCGATGAAGGGTATTGATTTAGGAAACACAAAAAAAACATATCTGAAATTGTAAGTATTGTTGCGGAGAGGTCTCAGCCACTGGCAGTGAACCAACCATAAGGCATGTTTTTGGGGTACGGCAAATTTCTTGTAGTTTAAGTGGTGAGACAGAGCCGCGAGAGCTGTAGAGTGCCAATAAAACAAATTAAGCACCAGATGTAACACATAAAAGATTTGAAATCTGATTATTCACAGTGATGTTCAATGCTTTGTTACTATACCCAAGACTAATTTTAAGAGACAATATCGGTAAGTTTGACTTACTGTACAGTTGTGAAGAAATCCCATACTTATTTTGTTAAGAACATTCAGGTAGCACGGTGGTGTAGTGGTTAGCACTGTGGCCTCGCACCTCCGGGGTTGAGGGTTCGAGTCCCGTCTCAGGTCTGTGTGTGTTCTCCCTGTGTCTGGTGGGTTTCCTCCGGGTTTCCTCCAACCGTCCAAGGACATGCAGATTGTGCTTATTGGTGTTCCATAGTGCATGAGTGCCGTAATGACGTATTGGGACCCCGTCCAGGGTGTACCCCGCCTTGTGCCCGAAGTCTCCTGGGATAGGCTCCAGGCCTCCCTCAATCCTGTATAAGCACTGTAGTCAATGAATGAATGAATGAATGAAAACGTTGCGTTTTGTGCAAATTTGGCATATTAAAATAAAATTATTTCATTTCTTTTGGAAACTGAGCCAAAAGAAGTATAACTGCCACCTACACATTACTGTACCGAACTGTATCTAATTGTATATTGTATGAAGAGTAATACTTTATCTAGGGTACCTCTACTTCCACCCAAGTACACGATTGGGAATAGTATTTACTCTGGTGGTCTGGAACCAATGTTCTTAGCGTATCCCTAGCTATGATTCCCAGCTCTTTGTCTATCAGGCGACATCAGTGGCAAGATTAGAGGAGTGTTTCCCGCTTGGCCGATAAGCCCAGTGAACCACAACACAGCACGGTTTAGACTTGATTCATCTGATTCAGCTCTGAGGATAATGTCTGGACCTGTAGCCGAAGAGCCGGAGAGTAGAAACCGCGTTCCTCAGTTATCAAAGTCCGTCCTCTTTAAGAACACACCATCGAACTTGTGCTGCAAAGATTTGGCATGGCTTGACTTTTCCCCCTGGTGTTCACTTGTGTTAACCCGGGCCAGACCGCTCCGTATGATTACGCTGGACATTTTTTCCACTGCTGTTGTTCCTCGGCATGTCTGAGGGGTGACTGATAAAACACCCGTGCATGCTTTACATACTCATCTGTGTGTGACAAGTGAAGGCAACACAGACTAACTCATATTTAGTGCTTATAAGACCTGGGTGCATGAGCCACACATTTCACCAGCACCAAAGTTTTACTTTCTGGAACTTCAGTATTGAACAATACAAATACACACTCTTTTAGGGATGGTGAAACGTATTGGTAAAACATGTTTGAGTGGTTAGGCATGGCAGCCAGTGCATACAGAGGAGCAGCAAGGCTTAGCTGACCTTCAGGCCAGTAAATATTGTCTAGAACTGAAATCTGTTAGATTTACTGTTTCTATCTAGTACTTAAATCAGCTGCATATCTAATGTGTTGTTGTGGTGATATATTTATTGAAATAATTTAGTTGGATGAATGGTTAAACTGATAGATGGATTGGGGAATGGATGGATGATGGATGTGGAGGGTGTAGAAGATTGTAGGATAGATAGATTGATGGAAGGGCAACTGAAAGGATAGCTCAGTGGATAAATATCTTGGGTAGATGGATGGATGGGCGGACAGCAGTATGGCAGCTGGATGAATGGTAGAGTGGGAGAATGATTGGCTGGCTAGATGGATAGACAGGAGGATGGACAGAAGGATGGGCGGGAGGATGGACAGAAGGATGGGCGGGAGGATGGAACGATGGATGGACTGATGGATGGAGTGCTGGTTGAACTGGTGGATGAATCGTTGAATGCAGTAAGAAACGGATGGAAGGAAGGAAAGCTTATTAATAGATGGGAAGCTGGTAAGATTAATGTTAGATGGACAGATAAATGGATGAGAAAATTAATGAGTAAAATGGATTTGTGGCAACAAGATAGGTAGGTGGATGGATTGTTGAAGGGATGGATGGATGGATGGATGGATGGATAGAAAGTTTGTTGAATAGATTAATGGATAGGAAGCTGCTTGGATTAATGATGGATGTACAGATAAGTGGACGAGAAGATGGATGGATGGGCAGCTGTTTCTGTGAATGGCTGGCTGGATAGCTGGATGGACTAGTGGAAAGACCAGTCGATGGACCTGTGGATGAACTGGTGAATAGGCTGGTGGACGGACCAATGGATGGACAGATAAAGGAGGGGATGAATGTACTAAAAGATGAATGGATGGGATTTCTGAAGCGTGCAACATAAAGTAATGCTATCAGAATTAACAGACCGTCGCCCTTGTTTAAAGTCCTGAACTTTAACGAGCTTTAAATGAGTGTTTTGCAGTCTGTCTGCTCGTCCTTGTTTGTGCTGTTCTCGGCTCGGAGCTGAAAGTTTTTGACTCGAATCTGCTCTAGAGAGCTGAACAGACTGCATTCCTGCTGCTCTGTGGTTTAAGCCCCTAATTTTGAGAAAATGTGTGTTGCTGTGGAAAAACAGGACATGTTGAGAGCAAAAAAAAAGCAGAAATACCATGTCACCAGTAAAGCCTGTGTCTCTCACTGGAGAACTAAGTTGATTAGTGTCCTCGTGCTTGTGTGTTTTCAGTGTTCAGTACAGAGAGAACACGGAACAGTGTATTTAAAGTGTGTTTGCACTGATTCAGCACTAGGGTCAGCTGTACAGATGATAACAGCACAGATCTGATGAGAAGTTTATGCAGGTAGTTTTGTGGTGTGTTATGAGAGTCCGAAGTTGGAGGACGGGGTGTGTGTTGACATTCGAAACTGGATATTGTTTATTCCAAAAGCAGGCAGGTCAGGTTTCTAGGTAAGCTCAGCTCTGAAACATTTCTGTTTTACCAGTAAAATATTTGAATACACGTCTCATAATACATGTCCCGATGCAGAAATATAAGTGTGTGTGTGTGTGTGTGTGTGTGTGTGTGTGTGTGTGTGTGTGTGAGCACGCTGAATCTCCCGGTGTTTTCCCTTAGCACTCTGAGGTAAAATGTGACCCAGCAATACATGAAGAAAAATCTGATATGAGAAATTCATTTAATGGAACCAGAAGCCACGCCTCCTTAATTGAGACTGACACACAGTGGCCACACCTCCTGTGATAAGATTGATAGAAGCCACACCCTCTTTAATGAGAGTGACAGACGCAAACACCACGCCTTCCTTAATGAGACTGACAGACTCCTTTACCTAACTTTTATTTAAAAAATATTTTATGGGATCAATTTTTTGTTTGTTTGTTTGTCTGTCTGCCTGTCTGTCTATCTTTGGGTCTGTTTACCTGTCTAACTACCTATGTGTCTGTCTGCCTGTCTGTCTGTCTGCCTGCCTGTCTGGCCATCTTTGGTCTGTTTACCTGTCTGTCTACTGATGTGCCTGTCTTCCTGTCTCTCTACCTGCCCCTGTCTATTTGTCTGTCTGTCTACCTTTGGGTCTGTTTACCCGTCTGACTACCTGTGTGTCTGTCTGCCGGTCTCTTTTTACCTGTGTGCTTGTCTGTTGTACCTGTCTGTCCGTTTGTCTTTATCTACCTGCCCATCTACCTGTCTGTCTGTCTGCCTGCCTATCTGCCTTCACGTCTGTCTCTCTACCTGTCTGTTTACCTATGCATCTGTCTGTCTGCCTGTCTGTCTGTCTACATCTGGGTCTGACGGTGTGCCTGGTTCGATTTACCTGTCTGTCTGTACCTCTCTGTCTGCGTAATTTCTTTTATGTCTATCCATTATGTGCTTTTCTTTTACTTATTTATTTATTTATATTTACAGGCCAATCAAAACAGAGAATTTCTGACCCACTTTTTTCTTTTTGCATGTGCCTGAGAACATTTTAACGTTAGGTAAAGGTTTTCTGAATCCCAGTCCGTGTGACTTGAACAGATTTCAGAATGGGGTTACTTTAGGTCACTGGTGGAACATAGGAGCGCTGGAGTGTTTCAGTACGAATGTCTGCAGGAGAGAGTCTGAACCCTCTGTCTTCCTGACAGTGTAAACTTCTCTCTCTCTCTCTCTCTCTCTCTCTGTGTCTCTCTCTCTCAGACACGTGATGACTTCCTGGGCCAGGTGGACGTTCCTCTCCATCAGATCCCAGTGAGTAATTAATACTTCCTTTTTTTTTGCCGAGTGAACTGTTTATAAATCTGATTACTCTTTGGTGGTGTATCGCTCTCAGGTGTGTCGTGACCGCGCATGAGTCTTGAGTGGTGTTTAAACCCTGTGCGTGTAGCCTGGGGTTGTATTTGTAGCTGTTGAAGCCCATATTTAGAGCAGCTTCACGGCCAGAGCCGGGTGTTGTGGCTGTAAATGGGAAAAACTCATCACGCGTGTAGCCTTGAAGTTCGTAAATATTTACACCAGCACGGTCGTCGTTTTTAGATTTCTCCGTATTTAACTTGTTGATTATTTCCTTTCGTTCCAGACAGAAGCGCTGGGCAGCGAGAGGCCGTACACGTTTAAAGACTTTCTGCTTCATCCCAGAAGGTTGTTGTTGTTGTTGTTGTTGAACTGCAGTGACTGATTCATGTTTACTTCACTTCCTGTCTGTATTTCCCTACACTAGGCTTTTTTAACTTGTTCTTTCCGTGCAGCCACAAGTCAAGGGTCAAAGGTCACCTCCGGCTAAAGATGACCTACCTTCCCAAGAGCAACGGTTCGGAGGAGGAGCAAAGCGAGCCGGTCGAGGAAGTGGACGTAAGCTTTTTTTTTTTTTACGTTTTTTGGATACGATATAAGTTTGGAAACGTCTGAAAATATTTAAAGTCATGGTCTGAAGAATTTATGCACAAGCGCATCATTATGAAATAAAAAACGGTGATTAAAGTCGATTAAAGAATGTTAGTGTCCGCCGTACACGTTCCTAGAAACGCTAAGAGAACGAGCGCATGATGTAAGCCTGCACCGCTGCCCTTCCTTTCTCCGGAAGTTAAATAAAGCTCATGCTGCATTTTTTTTCTTCGTCAGTGTTGTCTATTAAACAGCCTTCCGCACCGTTCGGGTTCTGAGACGTTCCGGAAAAAAAAACTAAGCGGATAAAGCCGAGGTGTTTAAGAGGCGCAGATTCCTGGTACGTCTTCAGCGTTCAGTGTTTCTGCGTTGGCGTCATTCAGCTCGAGCGGAACCTTTCCGAGAACGGTGCGAGAGAGCGGGAAAGCCAGCCTGTTGCTCGTACACTGACTCCTGTGTCCCGGCGCGCCCCGCGCCATTCCTGTGAGTCTGGAGTTATATTTGCCCCGCGGCCTCGGCAGAGGATCCGCTCGACCCCGCTGCCCTTCTGCGCTCCGCCAGGTCTGACCGCGGAAAAACCGTAGCGCCTTCAGTTTGTCGCCTGCGCCCGCGATCGAAATAGCACTCGCCATTCTGTGTCACGAGCCGGGGCGAATGTCACTGCAATTAATTCCGCGTGAGAGGAATCGCTTTCGGGTTATGGCACCGACTCATGGAGCGAGTCTTACCGTGATGGAACAAAAGCACCATGAAGACATGCAACATTTAAATAATTGAGGATTAAGTTCTCCAGGCTTCCTGACATTTTCAGTCCAGTCCCTGTACCGGAGCAGTTTCAGAACAATGGTTTTTGTTTGTGGCTTGTGAATCATTCAAACAGTAAAAAAGTGAGAAACGGGTGCAGATGGTCAGGAGGTGATTAGTACACTGGTGATGCTGGATGCTGAGTGGTTGGAACAGACGGGAGGGGAAACGAGGTCGCTGCTGCTGAGGTTGTTACATAAACAAATTGGATGTTTATGAATCTTTAGGCACTTTGCAGCCTGTCACAGTAAAGCATTAAATTATTAAATAAAAGTATGTAGATTTAATTCATTTAAATGGAAATTTAACTAAATTTAGACTAAAATAAGGCAAATAAAAGATTATTAAGGCTAATAAAATAAGGTGAAATGTAAGTAGAGGAATAAATGCGTAAAACTAGCAAAATCATCTTTAAATAGAAGAAGAAATTTACACTTTAAAATTAGTAAAAATTTGTCTTGAGGTAACCTTAAATTAACCAATTGTAGATTAATTAGACTTGATTCAGTAAACGTTCACTAAGACATATTACCTTTTGCAGAATATTATTATTATTCGCCTCAACGCCACCGTAAAATAGTTTTAGAGGATTTGTGCAAAGCGAAATTGAAAAACATTCAATACATTCAATCTTTGCAATATATAAATTTATTGAAATACGTTTTTAAACGTGTTTTTCTGATCACTCAGTGTTTTTTTTTTCAGTGTTTCCTCAATTGAATAATTACTCAGAAATCGATAAATGTTAATATTTATTAAATCACTAAAAATGACTAAAGTCTCCACCTGTTACTTTTAAATGCACATTAATAAAAAATGAGATTGTTATGTTAATGTACAGTAAATGTCTGAACATACACCAGCGTGGTGCTCAGACTGCTGCTACAGTATATTATTAGGTCATTTTTAGGTGTTTTAGGTGTTATACCTTTAGGTCTTGATTATTATTGTTATTTACATCTAAACATTTCCATCAAGTTATGTTCAGAAAATAAAAGGAATAAAATATGATAAATAATAATAATAGTAATAATAATAATAATAATAATAATAATAATAATAATAATACGGCAGACAAAAAATGTAACTGTTTATAATATTTGTGGCATTGAGTAGTTTTCTTTGTAAGGACTGAGCAGGTTTCTAATGTTTTGGGTAGTCAGAAGCAGTGCATCATGGGTATGGTGTGTGAGACTACCGAAGCCTCTCGTGGTGCATTATGGGATTTCATTAGCGCAGTAGATGCTGTGTGTCCTGAAGTCGAGTCACAGCGTGTTGCCTGTTTACAGCGGGGAGTGATTTACCGGTTGGTGTTTTGTTTTGCAGCCCGGTTGGGAATTCCTGGAGAGTCAGGATGTGTGTGGGCCGTGCCAAGCCCAACAGCTGCCTGCGCTGCCCCCTGGCTGGGAGGAGAGGCAGGACAACCTCGGCAGAACCTACTACGTCAACCACGAGAACCGCACTACCCAGTGGCACAGACCCACTATCCAGTAATAACACAGTCCAGCACCATGCAACAAAAACATCCCCTACATTACAGCAACTTTATACTCTGAGATAAATATTAGTACTAATGGGTACTTTTAGTTGACACTTGATGCATGATACTTTTAATTATGTGTACACCTGAATATTTATCTTTTACATTTAGACAATGTTTACATTGAAAATGGATTCAACCTTTAGAAAACTCACCAAACCTCACTACACCTTTACAGACCTTTAGAAACCTCACTACACCTCTACAAAGAAATCTCACCACACATCTACAAACCTTTAGAAACCTCACCACACCTTTACAAACCTTAAGAAACCTCACCACACATATACAAACCTTTAGAAACCTCACCACACATATACAAACCTTTAGAAACCTCACCACACATATACAAACCTTTAGAAACCTCAATACCCCTCTACAGACCTTTAGAAACCTCAATACCCCTCTACAGACCTTTAGTAAACTCACCACACCTCTATAAACCTCACTACACCTCTAAAAACCTTTAGTAACCTCACCACACCTCTACAATCCTTTAGAAACCTCACCACACCTCACTACACCTCTACAAACCTTTAGAAACCTCAGTATATCTCTACAAACCATTATAAACCTCAGTACACCTCTACAATCCTTTAGAAACCTCACCACACCTCACTACACCTCTACAAACCTTTAGAAACCTCAGTATATCTCTACAAACCATTATAAACCTCACTGCACGTCTACAAACCATTAGAAACCTCACCACACCTCACTACACCTCTACAAAACTGTAAAAACCTTAATATACCTCTACAACCAATTAAAAAACTCACTACACCTCTACAAACCTTTAGAAACCTCAGTATATCTCTACAAACAATTATAAACCTCACTGCACGTCTACAAACCTTTAGAAACCTCAATATACCTCTAAAAACAATTATAAACCTCACAACACCTCTACAAACCTTTAGAAACCTCACTACACCTTACTGCACCTCTAAAAAACTTTAGAAACCTCAATATACCTCTACAAACTATTATAAAACTCACTACACCTCTACAAATCTTTAGAAACCTCACCACACCTCACTACACCTCTACAAACCTTTAGAAACCTCAGTATATCTCTACAAACCATTATAAACCTCACTACACGTCTACAAACCTTTAGAAACCTCACTACACCTCTACAAACCTTTAGAAACCTCACTACACCTCACCACACCTTTACAAACCTTTAGAAACCTCACTACACCTCTACAAACCTTGAGAAACCTCACTACACCTCTACAAACCTTTAGAAACCTCACTACACCTCTACAAACCTTTAGAAACCTCACTACACCTTTACAAACCTTTAGAAACCTCACTACACCTCTACAAACCTTTAGAAACCTCACTACACCTCTACAAACCTTTAGAAACCTCACTACACCTCTACAAACCTTTAGAAACCTCACTACACCTCTACAAACCTTTAGAAACCTCACTACACCTCACCACACCTTTACAACCCTTTAGAAACCTCACTACACCTCTACAAACCTTTAGAAACCTCACTACACTTCTACAAACCTTTAGAAACCTCACTACACCTCTACAAACCTTTAGAAACCTCACTACACCTCACCACACCTTTACAAACCATTATAAACCTCACTACACCTCTACAAACCTTTAGAAACCTCACTACACCTCACCACAACTTTACAAAC
>JAAGKR010011811.1:0-18226 GCA_011419295.1 Clarias macrocephalus
TTTTTTTTTTTTTTTACAAATTTTTTTTATTTCATCTTGAGGTATAATTTTCCAGCATAGGCATAATTTACTGGAGGGTTGGTTCACCAGGTTTAATGAGTTTGAACCGAGTTGTCCAATCAGATTGCACCATGCTCTTACCAGATGTTTATCACATACTTACTATGTTGTCATTGCATCGTACTAGTTGGCGTAAGACACACACATTGCTTTTCAGCACGGACTGATGGTTTGAGGAATTGGATTTAGTATTTATACTGAATTCTCTGAATATGACAATTATGTCCAAGTTGTTTGTGAACGTAGTGGGAGTGTGGGTAGGTGAGACAGGAGTGGTGGTGTGGCAGGGTAACTTAAGGCATGGCTGTGGTGGTTAGCACACTTTTGCATCTCTAGGCTTGAGGGATTGAACCCTGCCTTAGGTCTGTGTGTGTGTGTGGCACTTGCATGTTCTCCCCATGCTTGCTGGGTTTTTTCCAGTTACTCCAGTTTACTCCCACAATCCAAACACATGCAGATTAGGCTAATTGGTGTTTCCATAATTGCCCGTAGACCCTCTACAGGATAAGCGGTATACAAAATGAATGAGTGAGTGAGTGATGCTGAATGCTGAGTGGTTGAAACAGACGAGAGGGGAAATGAGGTTGCTACTGAGGTTGTTACATACCGTAAACAACCAATTTTTTAATTTTCTTTAGGCTCTTTGCAGAAAACAAAAGTTCTCATTTATATAATTTAATCTACATAACTTAATGTAATATGATGAAATGATGGGTTGTTCAAGACTTTTGCACAGTGCTGTATATAGAAAAACAAATCAGTTTAAAATCAGAGGATTTTAGTGCCTGGGATCTGGATTACTAAAGACCCCAAACAATTTAGCTGTGAGCACGATGTTTATGACAGCAGTGGTAAAGAGCTACCGGCTCAGTGACATGTAATAAATCTGAGTCTATCAGCATAATAGTAAAGGAGATGTGAAATCAACTGAGCGTTCTCATGTGTGACTGACTCGAGGTTTCTGTGATTTGTGCACAACTCATCTCGGGAGGATTTCTTTTTCTTCACTCCCGACTCCCAGGAGAGTCAAGCCATTTTGCTAAAGGTGACTGAATTTCGAGCCAACACAGCTGCTCTAGAATGTGTCTGAAAGAAAAGAGGAGAAAGAAAAAACACACAAGTTAGTAGGCCACTATTTAAATGACTGTAGTGGAAGAGAAATAAGAAAAGAAGTAAAAAGAGCCATAAGACATAAAGATGAATTGCCAAGAAAAATAGAGAGAGAAAGCAGGAAGAAAGGAAAAGACAGGATGGAGAGAAGAAGAGAAGAAGAGGTTTAAATGGTGAAAAGAGGGAAGAGCGACAAAAAAAAGAGAAATAAAAGTAATGTATAAATGGATGGAAGAGATAGGAAGATGGATAGAGAGAGAGGTACACAGAAAGAGTATTATGGAAGGCCACAAGTTTCACCGTGTCATGAGCTGAATGGGCTGGCATGAAGAAGGCTTCAATTTGGGTGTGCCATTTTGTTTTTGACCCTTTAGTGACATTGTGCAAAAATATACCGTGTTTTTTTAAACATTTTTTAAACAGTATATGCATATAATGCATATACTGTAATAGAGAGAGAGAGACAGAGTAAATGAGTGCAAATAAAGAAAACAGGGAAAACATCAAGAGTACACAGTATGACAAAGCAGTATGACAAATAAAGAAAGCTAGAAAGCGGGAGAGCAGAGAGAGGTAAAGGGTAAAATAGAGAATAGAAGGAGAATAAGAAGGAGAACAAAGCGAGAGACCTGGAGAAAGAATTAAGTTCGAAATAGAAGAATAACCCCGTGTATGGAGCGTATCAAGACACTTGCAATTTGAGTAAATGATGCTACAGAATCTTGACCTGGTTGCTGCTTGACTCAAAAGGATGGAAGAAAAATCTTTAACCCCGTTTCATCTTATTCTATTCTCATTATAGAACCACTCATTACATTGTGTAGGATGGTGAAAATAAAAATAATACAAATTATCTGGTGCGCACAGATCTCTATTGGAACATATTATTTAGTGTTCTGATGTGCTGAGGGTTAAATGTGTAAAAACACACAAATAATCAGTTTTCATGGCGCATGCAAGAACGCCTTTTGTGCGCATCAAAAACCTCATCATCAGAAATGTTCTTGTGAGCACAGGAAACTTTCTCATATGCACCAAATTCCAATTAAAATCAAATTCAAATTTGATTCAAAGGGTGGCATAGCACATACTATTAACAGTAGTTGTGCTATTTAATAGTTAAATAGGATTAAACCATTTTATCTATAGATTTAGGCATGTTCTCCTTAAGGCCATCCAGCAGAAAATCCGTACCAAGCTTGTGTGCGGACCGGATGGTCTGCTGTGGCGACCCCTTGCCAGGAGCAGCTGAAAGACCAACAACAACATTAGTAATTAATAAAGCATATAAGTACCACCTAGAAACCATTCAAATTTACCTTTAACCAGATTTCCAAAATTCCAGCATGAATAAATGTTTCAGTTTTGGCTGGTTATGATTACTGTACTAAACTCTCATAACATGACTGATGATCTCCTTATGATTTTTGATGATCTCAAGATTGCACCAATTTGGTAGCATGTTCAGGAACGTGGGAAAGGTCTCTGAAGAAAACAACCAATTGTCACAGTTTTCCGTTTAAATTTTCTTGTTTATGCATTACACGAGATGGTATCAAAAAGTTTTGTAACATGCCAACATAAGGCACAAGGCTGCACCCACACTCACGGGGAGCCCTGACCTTCATAAGTGTGCCAAAAGACATCATCCTGTGTACATCAAGAGCTGTGCAACTGGTGCTATTCTGACCATGTGCGCTACCACGTCAGCTATTTCATCATGGACAGCAAGTTCGAACAAAGAGTGAACGTGAAATTCTGAGTGAGACTGGGCAGATCTGCCACAGAGAGGTTTGACGGCGATGCTGCAATGAAGTCATTCAAAGTGTTTTGAGTGACACGTGCGCTTCAAGAGCAGAAGAACATCACTGGAACTTTAACAAGCTTAACCCTGATAATGCCGAAGACATTGTGCCTGATACTCGTCAGAGAACATTCCACAACATTGCTGTCATTGTTGCTATGTCATACGGACCAGTCCAGGCAATCCTCACGTATGATTTAAACATGCGCCATGTTACTGCCAAGTTCGTCCCCAGACTGCTGACCAAGGAGCAAAAACAACAGCTTGTCGAAGTCTGCCAAGAACTGTGCCATGGATGACCTGTCCTTCCTGTCGAGGATCATTACCGGTGAAATAACATGGGTGTACGGCTACGACCCTGAGATGAAGCAACAGTCTTTAGCGTGGAAGAGCTCATCATCTCCACGAACAAAAAAGGCCAGGCAGGTCCGACAGCTCCACCAAGTGAATACTTATCATGTTTTTCGACATTTGCATTGTGCATTAAGAATTCATCCCCAGGGGCCAGTATGTCAAGAGCGAATTCTACTGCCAGGTTATAAGGTGTCTCCGAGAGGACATACTGCGAAAGCGACTGGATCTGTGATGCGCTAATCCCGAAAACGTTTTAAAACCCAGTCATTTAAGTTGTGTTAAACAAGTTGGCATATTGTGGTGTGTCTAGTAGATCTTGACTCACATGTTATATACAGTATGAATTAGTACATCTTTAGTGAATATGTCTTATCCGAAGCTAGTAAATGTTAAACCGCATTTTAACCGCATGTGATGCAAGTTGGATGAAGCAGGTAAATCATAACGCATAGAAAAAAACCTTTCTCATGGAGCATAAAATGCTAGATGGATGTTTCATGACCACAAGCGACAACTTTTGCATTGCTCTATGAGACAAACTACAAGTGGTATGAGTTAGTATAACCACAGGGTAAGAGAGAGAGAGAGAGAGAGAGAGAGAGTAGAGACACGACACAGCAGCATGAATGAAGTGCATTAAGTTCAGGTCTTCTATCTCAATGTGTTTAAATGAAATATGGCCACCAGCCCTGCACTCATACTTTAGTCCATACTTACACCACACCAGTGAAATGTCAGTGCTATAATTGCTCATTTTTGGCTCCACACAGAGGAGGGAATAAAAATACAAGCGTAGGAGAGGAAGATTAATTTGTGGATTTTTGTGTGGAACTTTCTTGGTGCATCTGGGCCATGACCACATAGTCAATCTTTTTCATTTTTATGTTTTATTTTTTATAATTAACCAAAATTGTTTTTCGTTCTGTTTGGTGTCTATCCTCCTCAGGCTGTTGGTGAAGTCGCAAAAAATGTGTCAGCCTGTGATGTCACCATGGTTACCAGTAAATCTATTTCAGTCCTGTGGGCCACACGTGTGTGCAAACATATGCTATCTTTTAACCCATCGCAGAGGTTGGGAAGTAATTATAATACTCACGCTTCTGAGAGAAGAGCTGCTGTAAGAGCCCGATTTTTCTGATTGTCGCAGAATGATACTATCATCACCATCGCTAGTAAAATCATAACAAACACAAGAATAAACATCTATCTATCTATCTATCTATCTATCTATCTATCTATCTATCTATCTATCTATCTTTGTTTACATTGATATGTAATTTTGTGACATAACAAACAGTGGTGCATTTGAATTACTTAACCACAAAATCAACCAGTTTATTAATCTCAGTAATTATAATAAAATTGCAAATAATGTAAATGTAAATACAGTGTCGCTACTTAAATTATGCAATAAGTAAAAACATAACGGCCCCCCTTTTTAAATAATGAATGTTTTGATAAATTTTGCTTGTCACACCCAGGCTTGATTACTGCCAGTCCTGTTGACTCAATAAATCACATGAATTTAATCTGTCTGACAAAGTGAAGCGTGCTTAAAGATCTAAAAACAACATAATCTAAAGAAATTCAAGAACATATGAGAAACAAGGTAAATGACATGTATCAGTCACGAGAGGCTTACCAAGGCATTTCTAAGGCTTTGTTACTTCAGCAAAACACAGAGAGATCCATTATCCACATACTGTATGAAGAACACTTGGAACAATAGACCAAAATTACTCCAAGAGCAAAATGATGACTCAAAACAACATCTAAAGAACTGCAGGCCTCACTTGCTACAGTTAAGGTCAGCGTTCATGATTCAACAATGAGAAAGAGACAGGACAAAAAACGGCAACCATGGGAGACTTCCAAGGCGAAAGTCAGTGCTGATTAAAAAGAATGCAAAAGGCTCATTTCATAAAAAGACATCATACCAACAGTCAAACATGGTGTTGGTAGTGTGATGGTCTGGGGTTGACTTTGCAGCTTCCGGACCTGGACGACTTGCCGTAATTGATGGAACCATAAATTCTGTGTTCTACCAAAAGAAAAATCCTAAAGGAGAATGTCATCAGTTTATGACCTCGAGCGCACTTATTTTGTGATCTGAAACACACCAGAAAGTCCACCTCTAAATTTCTCAAAGAAACAAAATGAATGTTTTGGATAGGCTTAGTCAAAGTCTGGACTTTAATCTGATTGAGATGCTGTGACATGACCTTAAACAGACTATTCATGCTCAAAAACTCTCCTACTGTGGTTAAATTAAAACGATTCCACAATAATACGACGGCCAGGATTTCTCTAAAGTGATGTACTGTAGACTCATTGCCAGTTATTGTCAAAAGCTTAATTGCAGGGTGGCACAACCAGTTTAGTGGCAATTACTTTTTTATACAGAGCCAAGTAAATCTGGACACCTTTTTCCTTTAATAAATACATTAATCATTTAAAAACTATATTTTGTATTTACTTGGGTTATCTTTGTGTATTATTTTTTTTATTTTATTTTGATAATCTCAATCATTTAAACGTGACAGATACATACATTTAGAGAGGGGTAAAAAGTTTTCATGGCACTGTACAGTATATTAACATCTATGTAATTAATATTCTAAAATGCCCATAAATCAAATTGAATCTTATAACTCATTGCTGCTCTAGTGTTTACACTGTTTAGACCACATATTATGTTTTTTTTATTAATTTTAATTTTTTATGCATTTTTATTATTATTATTTTATTAAATTTTTTTATTTCCATAATTTCCGTTTACACGGTATATATGTTTCTTTCTTAAAATGTTTTATTTTAGTCCCCCCCATTTTACCCCAAAGGCTTCACCTTTGCCAGGCCACAGTTGTAAATGAGAAACCTGTTCTTGATCTGTCTTGCCTGGTTAAATAAAGGTAAATGAAAAAATGAAGAAAAAAAAATCAACTGTCTACCTATGATTCAAAGTTCTGCTATCTATGTATGTATTTATCTGTCTATTTTTCTATCTAATAATAATACAACATTTTACAATTTAAACAAATACAATCAACCTGTACATAGGCCACATTATTAAATAATTATTTCATTGAAATTGTTTGTCAGATTAACACCTGAGTCACACGACACTTTCTAGGCAAATTTAATTTTAATTTTAAACCTGCATTTAAACTTTTAATTATTCTGCACTCATGGAAACTTTAAAGGATAAAACTCAAGGATTTATCGAGTGAGTTCCACCATCATCCAGTTTATCTAAGCATCTATGAAGGAATAGAAGACAGAGAGACCAGAGCAGTACCATCAAATCAGACATGAAAGGTTTTAAGCAAGGAATATTCCAAGGTGTTTATTAAGGCTTACAGCTCATGAAAATCCAAAAATTAGGTGTCTCAATATCTTTGAATATTGAAGACCAATAATAATAATAAAAAAAGGATTTACAATACAGAAATGTCCAACTTCTATCTATCAATCTATTAGAGATGAATTATCTATTATTGTTGGTCAAAAAGATTTATCAAATGGATAATCATCCATTCAGCAATGCCATCATGTAAGGAACTGGCTCAAACTTGTGGGACCACAGGACACTCAGCTAATGTCCAGAGAAGTTTTGACAAAGTGGTCTTCATGGAAGTATTGCCACCCAAACGAAAAATGTAGTGAGCTAAGAAGTCAAAAGTAAGTGACAATGTAAGCCTGGAATTAGTCAGGAAAACAACCGAGGAGTCAAGAGTATCTCTCAAGCTGATGCCACCACCACCGTGCTTCAGTGTAGGGATGGTGTTGAGCAGTGTTTTGTTTTGTAAACAACTGCACAATACATTGATTTCTCCCTACTTCATTACTCTGGGGGAGTTTATTTAGATTCACCAGATATAATTCCAATTAAGTCCTTTTCAATTGCTGGTGATAATACAAAAAAAACATGTAATTTTTATATATATATATGAAAAAGAAAATGAATAAGCTGATCTTGTGCTGTTTGCCACACATAACCCAAACAGAGAGTTAGGCCTGTGCGGCCATTCAGAGCACTGATGATATTATTCAAGCCGCAGCGACAGGTTTCACACTTGCTATTTGACTGTAATAACATCATTTTTCTTACCTGACAATACTTTTCAGAGCAAACATGCCACGTTGCCCATTCATCACATTGCCTGGTCTGAAAGGAGCGTCCCCTTTGTAGGCTTTAGAGCTTCGGTGAACAGTGGATCAACGTCTCCGGTGCCATGGATCAGAATGAGAAAAAGCATCGGATCTATAAGCTCAAAGAATGAGCATAAAACAATACTGCATTTCTGTCAGGTAGAATAAAGATCCTTTACAGACCTAATGTTTTGTGTCAAGACAAGCCTTAGTTGCACATACTGTATATTTTTCTTTATTAATGACCACAAAATAGTCACCAATAACTGCTAACCTAGATTAAAGGTTTACTGCTAGCCTAGGACAACATAATTACTGTATGATATATTCTGATTAATGCATGAGTATAATGCAACACATAATAGTTTTAGTCATTTCACAAAAGAAGTATTGAAAGAGTTTAGAATGTGAAATATCTGTGGACTTAGTAGTTTGTGAGTTTTTCTATTTTTATTAATTTAGTGGATGTGACACATACAGTAGAAGGGCATACTGTGATACCTCATCACATCAGTGTCTAAAAGAATCTCTAGAAACATTCTGTTACTTAAAATGGAATTTAAGCAGTTTATAAGAGAGAGAGAGAGAGAGAGAGAGAGAGAGAGAGAGTATAAAAGCCTTCCACTGATTTATGTCTACCTGTATGTTGTAAATAGAGCAGGATTTAAAATGCATTTTTTTTTTGCTTGTTTAGCTGTTGTTAATTCTCTATCTATAATTTACCTTAACGATCAGAAAAAAAAAAACATGGGATACTTGACTCTTAAAGTGTCTTATTCAGAGTCATATAGTGTATGATTCATTATTCCATGAATAATCTTATAAATATCCAAAATGCCAAAAGAAACAATGTAAAGAAACTTATAGAAATAAAAGTATGTAGTTTGCAGTATGAAGTCTTCAAGTTCTTGCCATGGATCGTTGTACAGTATTTACAGGGTTGAAAATTTTATGCGTATCTACTTACTGACATTTGATATTTTTGTGGTTTAAAGGAATCTGGTACTTTCTTTGTTTCAGGAGCAAAGCCTTATAACTGCACCATTGCATAAAAGCTGTAATCCAATCTGCCTCTGGATGGCTGCACTCTGATTCAAGTGACATACAGTGGCAAAGCACATACTAGATGTCTATATTCTGCTCTGAACAAGTGCAATGGTTCTGACATAGGCCTGAAGTAAATAGGCAAAATAGAGTAAAACTGAGTGCATGAGTAAGAGTGCATTGGGAGAAGAGCAAAGAATTCAATCCCCGATAATAATAAATAAAAAAGTAGACTTAGTAGGCATAGCAGACTTAATGGAAGCATTGCAAACCACGTCCATTTGAAGCATATTGGAGATTCGTCAGACATATGGGTAAATAGTTGTCTGGTGTGATAAGGCCAAAATTCTATGCTTGGTGATAACCCTGGAGCGCTAATCAACCTGAGGGTACAATCTGTGCAGTGATGCATGATGCTGTTAGAATTAAAGACTGGAAAACCGGTCAGGGTTGAAGGCATGTTGTATGGCGCTAAATACTGAGCAATAATAGACGCCAACTTATTACAGACTGCAAGAGACTGGGACAGGTATTCTCCTTTTAACAGGAAAATAACCCTATACCTACTATTAAAACTACACTGGAATAGTTCAAACGTGTTCAAGACTTGAATGTGTTAGAATGACCTAGTCAAAGCAGAGACACATTTCTCTCCATAACAGTTACAGGGTGTAATGCTACAATATGTAGACAAGTTCAGTAAAGGGTGAATATTTGTGAATACGGGTAAACACTTAAACAGTCACTTATGGTAAAGAAAATTTTTTTGATTCATATGTTTGTTTAATAGTTGTGTTTCATTCATTACAATTGACCGATTTCCATGAGTTACTGTATCACAGCACAGGAAAACTGGGATAATTCACAATACAGTAGTAAGTCCCCTACGTACGAACATTCAAGTTATGAACGTATGTTGGTTCACACATGTTCATTGCCAGTGTACATTCTCATATGCATGCAGCGTGCATCCTCTGCAAGTGCAGTACAAGCCCAGATTGTCTGAAAGAAAGTATACTGTATGCCGCAAAAGTGAAAAAATGTAGCAAGGCGAAAAGATGACAGACATTGCTCATTCTTTTAACACCAATCATTCAACCATCTGCATGATTTGAAAGAAGGCTGTACTTTCATACACTGTGTGTAGCCAGTTGTGTTAGTATCCTAGTACCTAGACAATGTCTATTGGACTTACGAACAAATTGGACTTACGAATGAGCTCTCGTTGCGAAACTTGTTCGTATGTAGGAGACTTACTGAACTGTTTTGAACTAAATTCCTGGTAATTGGAATGCATTTCTATTGATTTAGCGAGACTTACTGAGATGTGAAAATCAAAGTTGTAAGTATTTAGAGTTACATTATGCAGGTAACCTGGTGAATATAATGTTCTCAAAATAACAGAATGTCATGCATACCTGTACATCAGCTACTTACAGTAACTAGCAAACAGAATTCCAGGATGTGCCTGACCTCCATCTATTTACTCAGTACTTTGCATTTTGTAAAAGGGAAAACTTTCTAGGGATGAAATAAATCAAGTTTCAAGTTTCCAGGAAAACAGTCAACATGGGCAATCATAACTTATATCAAAATAACCTGAGGCATAATTAATTTAAGAGCTGCTTTATAGAGTTCTGATTTACTCCCATATTGCTGCCATCAGCGTTTTAGGTAACTCTGTCTAAATTAACAAGACAGTAGGGCCTGTTAATAAATTACGCTCTTGAACTGAATGAATCATACTTACTTACTATAATTATAAGGCCTGGCAGTACTGTACCTGCCAAGATGCCAAAAAAAGATAAAAAAAAAAAATAAAAATAACAAAACAAACATGTTTAAGGTAGTACATTACCAACCAGCAATGGTTGGGTTTTTAGTATTTTTGTTGCTTAAGTTAATAAAAATGGAGAGCATAAATAAGTCTAAGCACTCTACTCTTGCTAAAAACCTCTATCATTAAGGGCTCTGCTCCTCTTCTTGACCTACTCACCTCTGTTGGCCAGCACTCCCTGAACAGCTGGGTTGCTTTGGGGAACTCATTCATAACCAATATTTTCTTCCCAGTGAACCAAGCATCTACCTTATGCGGGTAGTCCCAAAAATATGATCCAGCATAGTACTGAAGCTGCAAAAGGGATTTAGAGAGTGTTTACATTTTCCACTACAAGGTGCTCAGCTTCTGTTCATCAGCACCAGAGTATACAGTTACTATGTGAACAGCAGAGGATCAGCACCTGCACCTACAGCCATCTGCTAGCATGCTACAGCTCGGCGCAACCCTAGTCATCTAATTCAATTTTGCTTTAATGGTGCATATGGATATCTGGATGTAAATTTATATGAGCAAGCCGTAGATGTTAGTGGCAATCCCCATGGACCTCTGTCTTAAAATATCCAACTTTACAACAGAAATAAACATGTTTACAGCCTGGTATAAAAATGCTTTTGGTCTCTATAGCTAGGTTTCCTAATAGTGACAGCTGGATGGTGATTGTTTCTTTTTTTGTTGTTGTTACATAACTCATCAGTTAAAAAAACACATTAAGTGATAAAATCCATATATAGGTGTGTGTCCAATTTAAGTGACAGCTGCATTACAGGTGGCAAACTGCTAGCTTTCTGCTATGCATCCCTTTAGCTAACCAGCTAACTCAAATAGCTGTATTTTAATTTACCACAAGAAATGTAGGAGTGGACACAGGATGACATGTAGGGTATGAATGAGAGTTTAAATCATATGCAAAGTAATATAATAAGTATATGGGCAAGCATGTTTCCACCAACAGACAGACTCCATTTGTTCCACCCATTTGACCATTTGGATTAACTTAGAGTTTAGAGTCAGAGTCAGCTCCGGCCAAAATGGCAATGACCAGATCTCCCACAGTTGAGCTTCAAAACATATGGGTGACATCACATTAAGAAACAAGGAGTGGAGTCCATCCTCCATTGGGTACTCATCAGAGTCCTGAAATGAACAGGTAGAATTTAAAATTTGGGATCAAACAGGCAGGTCTGGAGTGCAAGAAGATCTAGAGCAATAGAAGCATGTCTAGATTAATCAGTGGCATCACATCAGGTCGCTGGAGCGCATGCAGGTTAAGCTATTTTATTAAGAATGCTCATAATTTACAGTGGTGTAAATGTGTACATTATGGTCTGGGTGTAGAGTATGGACAGAGCAAATCTATGCCAGATTAAAATCAAAGTGAGAGAAGCAATAAGGCTTGAGGACATCCTGGGACATAGTCTCCCACCAATCTACTCCAACAAATCTCAGTGTACAGTATATACATTTGATTTATGAGAGGAAACAGCACCTTTGGGAAAACTTTATTGCAAGAATGATCGATCCCATTTGGGTTGTAGATAGGAGATGAGGTGAGGCAGGGCTGGTTAACACAGTGGATAGCAAGTGTTGGGACAACCATGTCTTAGGAGAGCAGACTCCACAATTTGTTTGTAGGCAGAGCACCTAGACTAAGCAAAGAACTGTAAGAGTGGCTTCCCTCCTAAATGTGCTAGCCCGACTTTGAGAGGATCTTGCCGTTCTAACAGTTTTATGTGTTTTTTAAACATCCACTGAGTGATTCCAGGATTAATCTGCCATGAGTTTCCGTAGTTTTAAGCACTCACTTCAGCATTTGAAGGTTATGAACCGTAGTCATCTCCTGAATATTTAAGTATGTTCCCTGCCCTAACACAGCCACTTCAGTGCAGGAAAGGCTGTTAATTAACTGATTAGTTGAACTATGCAAAATGTAAAATAAATTCCTTCTTAGGCTTACGCATTTATTGTACAAGTGCTAAGTCATGCTGTCGATGACTGTACAGGTGCTGTCCATGGTGCTGAGCTGAGATGATTTTGTAGAGCAGATACCACAGTACCACCATATCCATTCACAGAAAATGTACCACTACTAATACCCTCATAAAAACAAACAAACAAACAAACAAACAAACAAACAAACAAACAAACAAACAAACAAAAAAGAATCTACCTTACAACAGAGGGCTTCTCTCCCAGAGATGGTTCCAAATATGGCCCTTATAGGAAGCTAATAACACCTTGAGTTACCCCTTTAGAAAGAAAAATATATGTGCTGTTTTATGAAGTCTCTGTATCTTGTTCTCTGCTCACTGACGTCTTCAGATATTGTGTCACATCTGTGTTGCCCTTTGTTATTCCTACAGTATCACCAAAAATTGGCCATGAGAACACCTGAGGACTATGAAAACAAAGAGAATGGAGTGACATGATTTGAATTTCATGAAGAGACCTTGCATGCAAATCTGTGTATGTGTGTGTGTGAGTGTGTGTGTTTTCGGTGATAGAGATTTCTATCTTAACTCCTTTGCCCCTTAAAGACAGCTGCAACCATTGCCTGAAATAGCTCTAGCCATGCCAGTCAATCACACACACACACACACACACACACACACACACACACACACACACACACACACACACACACACACACACACACACACACACACACACATTTCAGACAAAACATACTGCAACAAAGCTTCATTTAAGAATGTGTGTTTCATGTCATGTGTCTAAAATATAATAAAAATAAATAACGGAAATAATGAAAGTGAACATATTCTTGTGCTTGTTTATTTATTTATTTATTTATTTATTTATTTACGTATCTATCTATTTATTTATTTATCTAGCTATTTATTTATCTATTTAACATGCAAACTCCACACATACACACCTGATGTGGGAATCGAACCCTTGACCCTTGAACCCTTGACCCTCAGTCAGTGCTTTACTGTGGGTATTAATAGTGTTACATTAGACTTACACGTCCTGAGTATTTCCGCTCTGTTACATTTATAAACTCATTCCAGACTGCGCAGTGAGATAAAAACCCAGACAGACACGGGGTCCTGTGTGTGTTATTTTCCACTAAGTCGCAATAATCTGCGAACACTTACAATATTTAAATTGTTAAAAAACACACACTGTGCATTTTATCCTTTTATAGTTACATTTACTCTCATGGAACAAGAAGTGAGTTCCTGTTGTCAGTTAACTTATAGCAGCTACAAACACGTGAGCCCTCAGCCGTCTCTCCTTATTCTCTCTTTCTAGAAAAAAATCTCCACTTGTCATGTGACTGAGAAACTGTAAAAAAAAAAAAAAAGTTTAATCCCCTGAAGATGTGAGAACCTTACAGATCCAGCGTTACTGTCTGTTACACAGCACTGATACTGGAGACTCCTTACACTGATGATCACAAACACATCACTCCTTACAGAAAACTTCACCACGTCATATTTGAAGTTCTCTGTGAAAGAGTCGTTTCTATTAGAACTATTACTGTAGATCTCTCTGTAATAATTAAGTGCTGTGTGTAATGGTGTGTAGACATACGGAGCACATTTACATTTCAGCATCAAACAGAAGCCTCATCATGACTAAACATTTAAGAGGCGTGTGTGTGTGTGTGTGTGTGTGTGTGTGTGTGTGTGTGTGTGTGTGTGTGTGTGTGTGTGTGTGTGAGAGAGAGAGAGAGAAAGTGAACTGTGTCCTCTCTGAACTTCTCTTTCACTTCACTGTTTACTCAGGCTGCTTTATGACTGCTTTATGACTGCTTTATGACTGCTTTATGACTGCTTTATGACTGCTTTATGACTGCTCAGTGCAGCGTCTCATTCTCACATGATGTGATTCCTCACCAGAGACAGAGCTAACCCTGCACTGCACACCACCTCACCGCTCCACACCGCTCCGGACCGCAGGAAGTTGATCAGAGCTGTGAAGCTGAGGCAGAGAGAGGCCAGGAGGTCCGCTAGAGCCAGCTGGATCAGAGGCTTCGCCTGCAACACACACACACACACACACACACACACACACACACACACACACACACACACACATGGTATAGGTTTTATTACACACTATACTATAATAATAATTGATCAAGAATCAGGCATCAGACACAATTTCCCAGAATGCATCACAGCCTACGATCATGCCTCCCTTTGATACGAATTCCCAGTTTACAAGCGTCCTCAACGTCTTCAACCGCACTACAGCTGAGAAGCTCCACCCGGCACCGGCACCAGTACAACAATCCCACTATGTGTGCAGACCCTGGATGAGGAAACCATCCGTCATTCATCACACAAATCCTGTCCAGGTCAATGCTCTTAACCTGGAAAACATCTCCAGCCAGGCCATGGAAGAGGAGACCGAAACCTGGCTCAGGCACTCCAGAACCCAGCAGAACCCAGCAGAACCCAGCAGAACCCACTGTTCACACCCGGTCCCCTGTTCCTGCCACTGAATGCTGTTTCCTATTTCAAGTCATGTTAGTGTTGATTGATTATAGTATATTAAGGTATATTATGTCTTCATACTTACAAATAATAATGAGAGGATTATTATTATTATTATTATTACTCATAGTATTAGTAATATTTAATATAATATATTGGATGAAACAATGTATAAATACACCATAAAAGATTTTTTTTAAATGTTAGATATCATAAGAAATGATTCAAGCTTCAAGAATGTTTTCTTTCAGGCTCTGAAGCTGCTGGAGGAAAAGTCACGTTCCTGTGTTTCTGTGTTAACTTAAATCAATAAGAGTAGAACCAGATAAATACACCCGGCTATTATGCAATCCAAGGTGAGCTACAGGTCTCACACACACACACACACACACACACACACACACACACACACACACACAGAGTAATGAAGTGATGACTCAGTATTACCTGTTCATGGAGGTTTTTCCTCTTTACAATCGAGGTGATGAAAACCGAGCAGCTTCCTATTAAACTGTAAATAAAGTAAAGTGTTAATGCTCTGTGTGATGGAGCAGTGTGTGGTGTTGAGTGTATGAGTAAACACTAACACTGAGAGAGAGACAGAGAGAGTGTGTGTGTGTGTGTGTGTGTGTGTGTGTGTGATGGAGGTAGAGGTGGGCGCTGTCCAGGGGGAAGTGGTGCTGAAACGTGGAGTGGAGGTGTTTACAGCTTTATGAAGCTCATCTCTCTGTCTCATTAACGCTCATTAACGCTCATTAACGCTCATTAACGCTCATCACTCGCTGTTATAAAGTAACTTTATTCTGACCAAATAAACCAACAGACTCGTCATCTCAAGAAAGAAAACAGGCTGGAATGCATTTGATCTCTGTTCAAAACACACACACACACACACGCGCGCGCGCGCGCGCACACACACACGCGCACACACACACACACACATTTCTAACATTTCACACAATAACTTTGGAAAAATATTGTCTTAAACAAATTCGCTTTTATGAACATGTATTAGTGTGTTTAAAGTATCCTTTATAATTTAAAAGCGTGTCTGACGTGTGTTGTGACGTCATCCCTCAAACTTCGGTTTGTTTTCTTTTATAACTGGAATTTAATTTGTCAACTAATTATTATTATTGTTGTTGTTGTTGTTGTCATTAGCAGTAGTCGAGTCACTGACGATCTTTAAGCGGCGGATGAAGACCTGTTTGTTTCTTATGTGTTTGTGTTTGTGTTGACGCCCAAAAACGAAATGAAATAAGGAAATGAATAAACTCCTCCCGACAGTGTGGGACTGACTGACTGATGCTCTTCTAGTTTTACTTCTAGTTTGTAATCCAGTAAAGTCGAGTGTAAAGTCGCTCTGGATGAGTGTGAGTGTGATGTTAATAATGCAGATGTTTGTGCCTGAAGGTTTCATGTCTCCAGCTGTTGTTCTGTCTGTGGGTTGAGTTTTATATGAAACATCATATTTATAGAGTCAGTAGAATAAACTGATTTATTTCCGTGTTAAATGTGTCGCCGTATAGAGAGCGTGACACCGCAGATCACACACACACACACACACACACACACACACACACACACACACACTATACTGTAAAGTGTGTTATGGATTGAGAGCTTGTGTTTTCTGACAGGTGATGAAGCTCTAAAGCTCCGAGACTCAAAGAGAAACTCACCTGAAACTCAGACACGAGACATACACGGAAGAAAGAGCCGTGAGCTGCAACACACACACACACACACACACACACACAGACAGAGAGAGGGGGGGAGGGGGGGGGTCTCTGAGAGAGGAGCAGGAATATTTAATCTCAGGGTTTATGATTAATCTCCTGTTCTGCTCGGCTAAGATCACATTCAGCACATCATCACACAACAACAACAACAACAACAACATCATGAGAGAGAAATAGATACACACTGAAATCCGTCCGTCTCACAGCTGCTTTATTAAAGAAATGCAGGTTGTGTTTATTTGATCCGGGATGATCGTGTATCCTGTAACTCTGTCGATATTTAAGTGATATTTGGATGTTTATTATAATCCGGACTAACTGAGAACTTTGTACCTCTGGATCCGTTAATCCGCCGCTGGAGCTCATGGCGCAGGATGAAGAAGAAAAACCTCCGGAGAATTAAACCTGAAGAACTTTCACACAGACCTTCATCCCGCAGGTGCAGATCCACTCAGGGTGGAGGAGGAAACCCCCAGCGCGAGGCTGACAACAACAACAACAACAACAACAACAACAACAACAATAATAATAATAATAATAACAACACACTGCCACGGGCCGCTCCGCGTGCTGTTTAATACGCAGCAGGTTGTGGGCGTGGCTTTATTTACCTGCAGGTAGGTAGGCGCGAGCGCGGCGCTGATTGGCTGGAGTGACTAGATACCCCCCCCCCCCCCCCCCGCACTGTTAGACTTTACACTGCTTTAGTTTAACTAAAACTCAGTAACTGAAAGCTCCGCGTCATTACTGATTATTCACTCCTGATCTCACCGCATTATTACCACATTACATCCCAGTTATCGCATTTACTTTTACACTAACTTTCAGTTATCATACTCTTTCTGAATACTTTTTATATTTTTATTGCCTTTACACTACTGTAATCCTGTAAATCAGATCATTACTATATGAACTCATCTGTAATGAAACACTGTAAATAATTTATTAATCCATCATTTTCTCATCAAGTTATTCATCCATCCATCTTTAGTTCACATGTACATACGTGGATTATATTTTCAGTCAAATGGAATTGACACAGATATTCATTTAGAAGCATCGTAATCGTGTCCAATATAATTAATACGCGTAGACATCAGAGCCAGGTCTAGTAGTGTCTAATCATCCATCCATCTAATCATCCATCCATCTAATCATCCATCCATCTAATCATCCATCCATCCATCCATGTATCTATCCATCCATCCATCATCCATCCATCCATCCATCCATCCATGTATCTAACCATCCATCCATCCATCTAATCATCCATCCATCTAATCATCCATCCATCCATCCATGTATCTAACCATCCATCCATCCATCCATCCATCCATCCATCCATCCATGTATCTAACCATCCATCAATCCATCCATCCATCCATGTATCTAACCATCCATCCATCCATCCATCTATCTAACCATCCATCCATCCATCCATCCATCCATCCATCCATGTATCTAACCATCCATCCATCCATCCATCCATCCATCCATGTATCTAACCATCCATCCATCCATCCATCCATCCATCCATGTATCTAACCATCCATCCATCCATCCATCCATCCATCCATGTATCTAACCATCCATCCATCCATCCATCCATCCATCCATCCATGTATCTAACCATCCATCCATCCATCCATCCATCCAT
>JAAGKR010011813.1:0-18222 GCA_011419295.1 Clarias macrocephalus
AGAGGCTTTACGAACCCTGCATTGCATTCAGAATTTAAATGGAGTGCCAGATGATTGTGAAAACAAACCCACTGCGAGTAACTGCCCGTCCATTTTCACTACAAGTGAAGAGACCAGCCAATCTGAGATCGACAGAAGCATTGAGAGCACATCCATCTTGAAGGAGCATGTTCCAGAAGTACACACCACCAGCAAGCGAGCAGGCATGTATCTAGAAAATCTGAATGTGCTTTGTCATGACACACAGGGGAGAAGATCAGCAGAACAAAATCGCACAAATGAATTTCACTCCTATGAGGATCTGATGGTACACATCCCAAAGGACCATAAACCTGGGACTTTTCCCAAAGCACTGTCCATAGAGAGTTTGACTACAGCCAATGGGGAGGGAGGAAAATGGAGGGTTCAAGAATCAGAGAAGCATCAGCAATTGAGGAACAGGAAATGGGCAGGGCGAGAGAACCGATCCATGACACGCTATTGCCCACGAAGCAGCCGCATTAGCATTTATGACAATGTACCAGGTTCACACCTGTATGCCAGCACGGGAGATCTGATGGACCTGGAGAAGGAGGAGGACCTGTTCCCACACCTGGATGACATCCTGCAGCATGTGAACGGCCTGCAGCAAATTGTTGACCACTGGTCCAAAAACGTGCTGCCTGAGGGAGAAGATGAGGGTGAGGAGGGGCAGGACCATGCAATGATGGACGCTCAGTCTTCCAGTCAAATCACGCTGGATTTTGAAGGGACCTCAGTGAACACACCTAGTGACGGAGACAGAGATGGAATGTCTTTAAACGAAACAGATGTTTCAAGTACAAGAGAGAGACGGGACTCAGGAGTTGGTGCATCTCTTACCCGGCCTCGGTAAGAGATTGTTCTGTTCTTAGATTTTTATTTTTCACTCATTTTACATTGAAGATAATGTTACCCAACAGTCCAGATAACAATGGGTCCTTGCCATATTCACATGACACTTTGTTCTCTTTGTATAGCCCTAACAATTCTTCCAGCAGTTTGTAAACACTGTGTTGTTAAACCCACGGCCCCCTTTTTTTTAAATAGAGGCACAATGGCTGAAATCTAGTTAATAATTAATGTAGTTAGTAAGTCGATATTTTCTCCGGCAAAGGTATGAAAGGGAAATTGTTATGGACATTGTGGGATGATTCTTGTCTTACTGGAATTATGTATTGTATAATAATTGTATTTTGTAATATAATATGTTGTCAATGACTATGTACTCTAGTCTCAGGTGGCCAAGCTTTAGAATATCCAATCGCCTCAGCCAATCAGGAACTTCATTACAGATCTCCAGCCAATCAGCAGGCCAGCTCAGCCTGCTGCAGAAATTCTCACTGCTGCGCCTCACAGCCATCATGGAGAAATATTCAATGTCCAACAAGCATGGCTGGACGTGGTGAGTGACGCAGTGTCAATATTTAGTGTACCAAAAGATATTTCAACTGATATTTCAACATCGTCTAGTTCTTCTATCTATCTATCTATCTATCTATCTATCTATCTATCTATCTATCTATCTATACAGGTATATCAGTCTGTCTGTCACTATCTAGATAGATAGATAGATTGATAGATAGATAGTTTCTAATGTAGAGAATAAAACAGTAGAGGTTTTCCCAAAAATATAATGCGCTGTTATAGGAAAATATAACCATTTTTCTTTTTATATCAAATGTATTTGCCCTTTTTTTGTTGCATTAAAGAATAAAGCATACTGGAACAGTTACTAGTCGCATTTAATGTTGTGGAAGGTCTCTAAAACTGGTTTGTTAATGCCGTACTATTTATTAGGCCCTAATAAAATGTCTCGCAGATGCTTGTTTTTTTTTTTTTGATTTTTTTTCCCCGATTTTAGTCGTGTCCAATTCCTCCCCGTCACTAGGGCTACTACTACCACTCAGCCGGGAGGGCTGAAGACTATCACGTGTTTCCTCCGAACCACGTGACGCCAGCCGACCGCATCTTTTCAAACTGCTCGCTCGCGCACCATTGGGGGCGGCGTAACACACTCGGAGGACAGAGCTATCCACTCCCTTCGTTGCGTGAGCTCACAGATGCCCCTGACTGGCTGTAGAGCCGTGATTAATGTGGGAGCACTAAGTACTAAATCCCTCCCCTCTGAGAGAGCTCGGCCAATCAGCTCTCTCTAGACCTCCGGCTGCGAGAGGTTACAGCACCACCCGGGATTCGAACTAGCGATCTCCAGATGATAGGGCGAGCGCTTTTACCACTGCGCCAATCGTAGGTCCACAGATGCTTGTTTTGTCTAATGCTAATGAGTTTGTGTTTGGTGCGGCTGTCGGGGGTTGGTCAAATGCTGTCCAGATACTTTCAAATCAAAGACAAGACTAAAAATGATTAGTGTTGAGAATTCAATTGACGTGCTTTCATTCACTTACTAAATAATTCAAGTACATGAGCAACTTGCAGTGAATCTTTCTAGATCATTCTAGATCTTTCTAGAACTGCCAGGGCCACAGAGCAAATCTTGCTTAATCAAGTTAAGGCAAATCAGCATCATGCGATCCAGTTTCACTCCCCTTTAAGGCTTGACAGACTTCATATTTAAACATGCTATGGTTCTCCTGCCTCCTCCCACTAATTTTCCTCTTATCACTGCCCCATAAACAGACACCATGCTGAACCTCCCTCAACCACGGAGTTCACAGTAATCCCTCTGCACTCAACACATTAACACATTCTACCTTTCAAGCTCTGACAGGCCTCTCTAGCTGACCAGTCTCTGTAGTACGTCCCTCAATTAATTCCCACAAATATCCAGGTTCTCTTTCTGTATAAGGAAAATTCTTCTGTTTTTTTTTTTTTTTTTTAATTTTGGCAATTTTTTCACTACTCTACAACACCCTGCGTACAAAACCCCTTTACGTCAGTTTGTCTCCTCACTTTCCATCAATTCTCCAGTTCACAACATGGTTCCTAATGGCTTCCTGCATATCGGGTGTCTTATATCACAAGGCTATTAAGGATGGCTGAGAGAACGTGATACTACATGTTGATCTCATTATACTAATCTCTTGTTTTAGCGTTCACCTCCAAAACAACAGCTGCAAAATCAATGCTTCATAAATGCTTAACAAAGCTGGCGTATGCAGATGAAATACCAATGTCTCTCTCTTCTCAGCCTCACAACGTTGATCATACTGTCCTGACTGCATAGGTCAGAGGTCCCTTTTCTGAAATTCTCATGACTACTCAATGTCACTCACTTGTCTTGCTTTTATACCGAGAAGTAACGGGCAAGTCCTGGCATATATTCACACATTTCTCTCTTTAAATGGTTACTGTGAAGCTGCATGCTTCTAGATCAGTCAGTCATCAGTTCCGATCCTTTATAACCTATTCCACAGCGTCATCAACCATAAAATTCTCATGAAAATACTTGCCAATGGATCACTGACTCCTATTTCGAATGTAAGTAGGTCCTCATATCAGTTGATGCTGTATGTGTTAAAGATCCACATCTGGTGTTTTCTTTTTTTTAGTCACTCTCTAATGTTGTCCCACTATGCTAGTCAGCACTAATAAGTAGTCATATCTGCTCTATTAGAACTACAAATTGAGCTAGGGCATCCGGGCATCCATGGCAAGTTGCAGGTTTTATGTGAGTTTGGTACTCTTGCAGGGTTCCTTCTACTGTACCTACAGTAATTATCAGGCTATATCAGAAGGAAGCAGAACTCCTCTGAAAACCCTCAGTGTTTCTCTGTACAGAATGTTATGTGGATAATAGACTAGAATCCAGAATCCAGTCTATAGTCTGCTATCTCAAAAATGTAAAAGGAAAGATCAACAGGCCCAGTGGACACGGGTTTAATCTACACACCTACCCTTGCTCCTTAGGTCAGTCCCAAGATTCATGAAGCGGATGAAGGGACCAGAGTACAGGGATAAGGGTGTGTATGGAGTTCCTCTGGTTGTCCATGTGCAACGCTACGGCCAGCCTCTACCTCTCTGCCTGCAGTTGGCACTGCGCTACCTCCGGAGACAATGCCTCGACCAGGTACAGTATATTGAATGATTTAATGCCATTATATAATAAGCATCTAGACGTCCTACCATGAAGTGCATTCATTTTCAAGGATGTTTTGTTCTCAGGTGGGGCTTTTCCGTAAGTCTGGTGTGAAGTCTCGCATTCAGGCTCTGAGACAGATGTGTGAAAGTTCTCCAGAGAGCGTAGACTATGAGGATCAGTGTGCATACGACGTAGCCGACATGGTGAAGCAGTTTTTCCGCGACCTTCCTGAGCCACTGCTCACCAGCAAACTCGGAGAGACCTTTCTCCATATATATCAGCGTACGTGTGTTGACCTCGCATGACTCTCACGCTAATACACAGAACATGGCATGAAGCATATCAAAGCATCTCACAGATCTCCTTCTCTTGCTTCTATTGTCTTTCCCTTTAGATGTCCCTAAAGAGCAACGCTTGCAGGCGGTACGAGCTGCAATTATGCTAATGGCCGATGAGAACCGTGAAGTGCTGCAGACGCTGCTGTGTTTTCTGAGTGATGTCACTTCCTCCGTAGAGGAGAACCAGATGACGCCTATGAACCTGGCTGTGTGCCTCGCACCTTCTCTCTTTCATCTGAACCTTATGAAGAATGACAACCTTTCACCAAGGTATCAGGCGTGCATATTATTTTCTCTCTCTCTTTATGAATATAGCCTCGAGCATGTGCTGTTACTTGGAGCCTGGGGCAAGTAACTTTCCTGTTATCTACTTTTTACTGGAGCGTTGGTCAAATCAAAGAAAGTCAAGTTAGCTTCAGCAGACAGAGTGAATGACTTCTGGTTTTCACTATGACTTATCTGAATCTATCAGTACACTTTATCTTCTTGAATAAAAAACGTAAAACATGCGTATTGATAAAAATTTGATTGCGGTATTAAATGACTTCTTTTTTACAGGTCAATCCAGCGGAAGTACGCCACAGGACGCCCTGACCAAAAGGATCTCAATGAGAACCTCGCTGCCACTCAGGGGCTTGCCCACATGATCACTGAGTGTAACCGACTCTTTGAGGTTAGACTCATCTCTTCAAACATGTGAGACAATTGCAACACATCATCTAGACCACTGAGTAATCTTTGTGAAGTCAAATTGAGCACTTTATTTATTGTCATTTGAACTATATACAGCAGGGACCATTCCCAGGCCCATAGTGTTACATACTGATAAGAGGCAGGTTGTAATGTCCACATGTTTCAGTGTGGTGCAGCTGACATGACATTTGCGCATTCATTTCCGTATTCAATGTAAACTTCCTCCTGATGGGATTTGATCCACATCTTGTTTTTTTTTCTCTACAGGTCCCTGAGGAGATGATTGCCCAGTCAAGGAACTCTTACGTGGATGCTGAGGTAATAGCGCCCCCTCTGGATGAGCTTTGCAAACAGCTACAGCCGCATATGGAAGAAGAAGAAGAAGAAGAAGAGGAGGAGGAGGAGGAGGAGGAGGAAGGCTCCTATCGCTGCTACATGGAGGGACTGATCCAGATCCTAGTAAAAGAGGCCCGAGACAAGACCAAGTCCTGGGTGAGCCAGCACACAATCGACAACGTGGAGCTCGCATTCAAAAAGGTAAGAGCAGTTACATTACAAATGTTGCATCCTCTTAACTTTGTCTAGAAGAATATAGGTTTCAGATTGCTATGCAGAATAAAGATTTGGAGTAATGGAAAAAGGTGATATGATGTGGGGTGAGTGTAAGAAGGGAAGCCATGTGCCTATCATCACAAGCCTCTGGACCAGAGGTGAGCAAAGTACGCGAATCCCGTACTTGAGTAAAATTAGAGAAATCCTTCACTTACTCGATTAAAAGTACAAAAATCGTAGCTTCAAATTTACTAAGTATCAAAAGTACTGAGCAGGTATTTGCGCACAGTAACCATTAGATTAAAAAACCTGTCTGTCTGTCTGTCTGTCTGTCTGTCTCTCTCTGTGTGCTTGCCGACTGTACCCATGCTGTTCCATCATCACTGTCTGCAACCACCACCACTTCTGATTTCAAAAACCTGCTAAGCACACAGTGGAAAAGCAAATCAGTTTTTAAAGAAAGTGTGTCAGTGATTACACATAATAGGGAGCCAGCAGTATTATTATCACTAAAATAACACTAAAATAATACACCACTCTGATTATGTAACGAAACGGCATGCAAAAATGAGTGTGTGTGTATGTACTTACTGTACGTGAGTGTTTTTAGTTTTTTTTTTTTTTTTGCCTAATGCTGGCCTCCTTCATTTGCATAGACACCTATTTGGACCTCATGTAGAGAATTTGAGTGAACAGCTACCACATGCAAATGTAACACTCCATGTCTTTTATCGGCATAATAAGTCAACCAGGAGTAGGCCACACCTGGCAATGCATTCATTAAATTAAAGTCTTGACTTTGTTCACATCATTTCAAATTCAATATAGTGGTATACTGAGGACAAAATCAAATTTTAAAAACTTGCCTTATTTCAAAATGTATTGACCTGAAGGTAGATGCTTATAAGTTACAACCTAAGCACACACATTAAGTCAGACACACCCAGACAGACACACTGACTCCTCCTCCCGTCTCTCAGGTGGGAGATGGAACTCCACTGCGGCGGTGGCGCATTTCAGTTGAAGTCGAGGCTCCACCGTCTGTGCTGCTGAACCGAGTTCTGCGAGAGCGCCACCTGTGGGACAGTGATCTCCTACAGTGGAGAGTCCTGGAAACACTGGACAAGCAGACTGAAGTGTATCAGTATGCTCTCAACAGCATGGCTCCTCACCCCAGCAGAGACTTTGTGGTCCTCAGGTATGTTTACCTCAGATATAGAGATGTGTATCTGTATGTGTTTATATAGATACACGTCAGGAAAAGAAAAAAAATTATAAATAATTATAGTCCAAATTATTTGCTGAGAATCTTATTCAGCACAGCATAGTATTAAACTCACACGACAAAGTAGGCCCGATATCATGGAAATGGATAGAAAGACTTTCTGTTTCCACTTCCTGCCCAAGCCTGGATTCCGCTGATTGAGGACATAAACAGAATCATAGTAATTTTCTTTAACCCTGAGTGAGTCATTAGAAGATTTTCATTGTGTAACATATAATGGAGAACGTTATCACACAGTATAATTGAACTCAGGCAGGATTTTATTGCAATCATCTTGTGCAGTGTGACCAATAATCATCTTAAAGCACTGCTGAGATATCACACTCTGAGATAATTCCCCCAAATCATTACTTGCTGTTATAACAGCACTTCCGATGGCTCTTCGCTAACAATAAATAAGAGTAAAAATCAGGTTTGTGTTAGCTTTTAAATCCCCTTTTTCCTCATAATCCTACACATAATCCTCATAATCCTACTTTTTCCTCATAATTCTACACACACTACTTCACAGTGACAAAGTAAAACCATGTTTGGAGTGTTTTGTTAATTTATAAATGAAATAACAAAGTATTCAGACCCGTCACTTGGTACTTGGTTAAAGTACTCAAGCCCGCTTGTGAATGACGTTACAAGCTTGACACACCATTTTTTTGGGATGTTTCTTCTTGGCTGTATTGCTCGAGTTTAACCAGGTTGGATGGGCCAAGCCATTCTCAGTTTTCTCCACAGATGCTGTTGGCAAAGCTTAACGTCCCGAGTCGTCTGCAGAAGGTTTTCGCTCAGGATAGCTTTTTATTTTTCCGCATCCATTTTTTCCTCTATTCCAACTGGTCTCCGAGCCCAATATTTTTGGAGAAAAACTTTCCCGCAGCATGATGCTGCCACCACTGTGTTTGGCTGTAGGCATGGTTTTAATTAGATGATGCACAGTGCCTCATTCCAATTAGTTCAATATTTATGTCATCAGACCAGATGATTTTGTTTTTGTCTGTCATGTGCCTTTTAGTGAGGAATGGCTTCAGTCTGCTCACTCTACCATATAGACCTGATTAGTGGAGTGCTGCAGTGCTGGTTGCCCTTCTGTAAGACTCTTCTTTCTCTTCTCCATTTGGATCTCATTTATAGTGACCCTTGGGGTTTTGTGTACCTGTCTGACCAAAGCCTGTCGTCCAACGATACTCATGATAGGGTGTTTTCTTCCATTTTAAGAATAATGGTGGCTGTCATGCTTTTTAGGCACCGTGGACTTCTGTCAACTTGTAGAAGCATCACAAGGACCACTGACAGGAGTAGGATGCACTAGAGTTCAATTGCAAATGTCATAATGAGTTTGAATCTCTATGTAAATGGGATATTTCAGGCTTTTTTTTATATATAAATTGAGAAAAAGGGGATTTTAATGAATTTTAAGATGAACATGAAATATAACAGAAACATAGAAAATGTGGAAAGGGTCCATTGGCACTGTATGTATCTGTGCATATATGGATAGGATGTCTGTTTGTCCTTTTCTTTTATTGTTTTGGTATTCACCAGCCTTTTGATGATTATGATTTTAAACATATAGAATGGAATTTATTTATCATGAAATTTTTTTTTCTGTTTAGGATGTGGCAAACAGATCTACCAAAGGGTGTGTGTGCATTAGTCACAGTTTCCATCGACCATGAGGACAGTGCACCTATGGGAGGGGTTCGGGGCATCGTTCTGGAATCCCACTACCTGCTTGAGCCATGTGGGTCTGGAAAGTCAAGACTCACACACATCTGCAGAGTGGATATCAAGTAAGTGCTTTTAATAAGAATCAGTACTCGTTCAGGAGAGATGGTTAAATCATTGTGATATTACAATTAGAAACAATTCTAAAGCTCTTCTTTTGCTGTCTTTTGAGTTAAATAATTACTGTATAGCATAATCATAAAACTAGCTAAAATTAATAAGTACTGTACTTAAATTATTGGCCTGCATCAAGAAAATAGATTGCTGAAAACTTAAACCGGGCTGGAGGTGCAAGGCGTTTACCCGTGCTAACCACTACACTAGGCGAGCGCAAGGCGTGCTAACCACTACGCTACCATGCTTGCCAAGCAAATGTTGTCGTTGTTGGAGTGCGAGTCGTGCACTCAAGAACTATAAGCATGGGAAGCAGTTAGGGAGACTGAGGAAGTCCAACAATGACAACAATTGTGTAGCAAGCAGTGTAGTGTAGTGGTTAGCACTGTCACCTTGCACCTCCAGGGTCTGGGTTTGATTCCCGGCCAGGCTTGAAAAAAAAAACATTTATAACCCGTATAATTAATGCAATCCTGTACAACCAAAAATGTTGCTACCGTATTTTTTACGGTAAACTTCTGGCAACCACAGCTGCCGTTTTTTACTGTAAAATTTACGATTTATTTTTTACAGTGTATGATCTGGGGTTGCTTCTGCTGGTTCAGCAACATTCTGTGTCTAAAAGAGGTCAGCTGACTACCTGAATATAATAAATGGCCCGGTTTTTTCATTAATAGATTTTTTCTTCCGAAATGACGATGCTAGGACTGATTCGGCTCAAATTGTGAAAAAGTGGTTCGGGGGACAGGGCACCACAGAGTCCAACATAAGCCCTTTGCGAATCTTTGGGATGTGCGGGCGAAGGCTTTCTGACTCTCCCATCATCAACACAATATCTTGGAGAGAAATTAATGCGACTCTGGACGGAAATAAATGTTGTATCATTACATAAGCTTATTGAAACTATGCAAGGCTGTAATCAAAGCTAAAGGCAAAGAAATATTAGTGTGGGTAACTGTTTTTTTTTTTCTGGCTGGGCAGTGTATATTTACTTTCTTGGACATTATTACTTTCTTGCTGCATTATTACTCTTGAGGAGCACATGACAGTAACTAAACATCAGCAACAAACAGAGCAGTCCACTGTTTTATTTACTATTATCAACCATATCTCTTTCAACCTGTATCTTTATAACATTAAAAATAATAAACATAAAAGAACATGATAACTCATTATACAACTTGATACCAACCTTTAGTTCCTTGGCCTCCTAACAGAGTATATTACAGATCTATGGCAAACACTGTTTATTCCATGTCTACCTTGAGTTTGCATGTATACTGTACATCAGTAGGGTCAAATTGTCTTAATAGTAATGATCTTTTTTGTGTGTGTGTTATAAGGGGGAAGTCACCTGAGTGGTATAACAAAGCCTTTGGACATATATGTGCTGCCCACGCCATTCGAATACGCAACTCATTCCAGCCTCTGGACACTGAAGGCCCCGAGACCAAGATCTGAGCCCGTCTATGGAGTCCAGGGTTTGAACCAGGATCAGGGTTATAAACAGGGTTGATATTAGGGTTTGTACCAGGATCACATTTAGAATCAGGGGTTGAACAAAGATCAGGGTTTGGTCTAAGACCGAGGTCAGAAACAGGGTTAGGATCAGGGTTTGGCCCATGTGACAAACTTTGTATGCTAGAGCTAGTGAAGAGAAAGGTGAGAAAGTGATCAAGTTTGAAGGAGATTTGAATGAGAATGGAATGGAGGATTAATAGTAAGTGTCAATGCTGAAGAAACAGGAGGAATGAAAGATTTTCATAGATATAATGAAAATGCCTGAAGAGGTAGTCTTGTGAAACCTGAAGGTATGTAATTTGAAATGTCTAGTACTAGTGCTGGTCAAGACAATTGGATTCGTGGTATAATCGAAAGAGTGTAACTCATATCTGCTGGCAGTTATGTACTGTAAAATCTTATCACATGCGTAAGATTAAATTAGGGCACTTATTTTTGGATAGTCCAAACTGCCAGCTTTAGAGGAAACGTAGAGCGAAATAAAGGCCAAAGAGAGAGATATGAGGCTCCGCGGCATCTCAGCTTAGCTTATACTGTAGATGCAGACTCGTCTAAGTAACTCCTGCAGATACTCCAGTCTGTCTGTTGAGCATAGTACTGTACTAATGCCTATAGATTAGATTATGCTAAAGCATGCAGTGCTGCATTCGCCATCACCTCAGCCTAATCCTTACGAAGTATATAAGAGGGATCCCTTAAATGTTCGTGTGTTGCACTAAAATATCACTTTATGCTGTTGCATTTCCCATTAAACAATAGCTTGATCCTTTTAAATGATTTTCAGAGATTATGCAAGTTTGGGTGTGGAACGCTGGGAAGGAAACCACAATCGGATCACCTGAAATGAAAGTTTACAAAGCCGGAGTGTAAGATTTGTGTCTTACAAGAAAAAAAAAAGGCGACTATCTTTTATCTCCACCTCTTTATCTTTCAGAAATCTAGAATAACACTTTTTGGTTGCATCCTTATCTGTACCAGTGTTTCGTAGTGTAAATTTGATTACTTTATTCCAATTTTCTAGTATTTTGTGGCTCGTTTTACCCCAGACAATATTCACACTTTCATATACACTTTACGTATTCAAAGAATGGGAAGAAAACTACTTGATTATTAAAGATGTGAATTCTTAGAGCTGGATTTGCCTGCAAATGTGTGCACACACCAATCCTAATCTTAACTCATGGACATCCATCCAAATAAGACATTAAGTATTATTATTATTACTATTATTATTATTATTATTATTATGCTTCCATGCTATACAATGTCTAGGACATTATTCCATTTCACTGCTTCTGAGAAGCATGTCTGTAATCATTTTTAAATACTGTATAGCTAGAACCAGTTGTGTCACTGTATATATATTTGCATGTGTACGTATGTGAAGAAGTGTACATAAACCTATTTTACAGTATATTTTGTACATAAGTGATGCTAATAGGCAGATTTAACTGCTTCCCATGCTTATAGTTCTTGTGTCATATTGATATGCTGAAAATAATGCAATACCAAAATCTCTACGCTGTTGGCTGCCTCTCCAGTGGAGTGTGACTGAGTGTGTGTGTGTATGAGTGTGTGAGATGGACGTGAGCTACATGGCAGTGTACATTACTGTTGTCAGGCTCAAATTTGTAGTTTGCGAAGCCGCAGAAAGACGAAAGGTGCTGTGAATACGAACTGAGAGGCTTCATACAGCCAGTTCAGTGCCAAGCTGACCTGGGCCATTTGAAAAACAGCAGAAAGCAGTTTGCATTTCTGTATGGTTTACACTTTCTAATGCAAATCTGTGTTTGCTATCTAAATCTTATAAATACCTGTCGTTTCATCTGAGCTGTTACAAATGCTATAAATTAAGGAAATGCCGTCATCTCATTATGATGATCAGGTAACCGAATGCACTGCTTACGAGAAGCTTGTTCATCTGTTTCAGAGACTAAATGTGAATACAAACGACCTCCAAGGCTAAGTAACTTTTAAAAGCTAACAGGCAGCTAACAACAGGATGGTGGTATTTCACCTATTCAGCCAAATATCATCCTCCAAAGCAGCACATGGAATATATAGTCAATATAGATTTTTTGCTAATCTTCACAAATATGAAGCATTCTGAAGATTTTTAAATGGCCCGATTTGATTAGCTGTGGTATACAGCCTTACAGTGCTATTCATATTATCTTTGTCCTTTCTGCATGTACTGTAAGTGAGTGTGTCTTTGTGTTTATGTGTCTCACCCTCTATTTGTAATGTATAAAATAAAAACCACTGAACACTCTTGCATCGTGATTACTGTGTTCTTGTGAAACTCTGCACACATGCAGTATTTTTATCCTTTTAACCAGTAGAACCTCGTTTTATTACTCGGCAACTCTGCAATTTTGTGTTGCAATACTAGTGTTTGAAAATCAGCATTTTTTTTGTCTGGCGTAACCCAAGGGTCCTCAATCGGATTGAGATCTGGATTGAGTTTTGAGTTGCCACAGGCAAACACACATCAAATAAAATCAGCCAAAGAACACAACAACAGGTAACGAGACTGTAAGAGTATTGTGAGACCTGTAAAGAAAAACCTCAAAACATGAGGCAGAGGCATCACCAACATCCACAGCACAGGGTGACTCTATCACACTCCATGAGGAGCAGGCTGGTGTACAGGTCCAAGCAGGCACAGTCAGGAAACAGGAAAATGCTATAGAGCTCAATGACAGTCTGGAAAAGAGTGAATTGTAATTGAGGAATTGTAGAGGGACCTGATTGGAATGGCAGCAGATGAAACACCACCAGTGGGGGTGAACTGTAACTTAGGAAAAATAGGTGAGTAAACAATTTCTCAAGCTCTTAAGATCTTTTTCACCACCACCATGTTCTTGGATGCTTAATAGTCTGTGTTGTAGATTCATTGTGTGTAGACTATGTGACACTCTACCTCATGTTATGCCATGTATCACCCACTTCAATCAGGTTGGACTCAGCGACTCGTTGCTCGCACATTTGTTAAAATATTCTTTCATCCATATTCATTCCACCATGCATTAGGCTTCATACATGCCATTTTTTCAGAGATTTCAACCCTGCTTTGTGAGTTTCCCGGACATGTTATTGGGTTAGTTCAATCTATTCTTCACAGAGAATGTTGTAAATACAATAACACTACGTATAGTGGTGTGAAAAAGTGTTTCCTCTCGTACTTTCCTATTTGTTTGCATGTTTGTCACACTTTAATGTTTCAGATCATCAACAAATTTAAATATTAGTCAAACATAACACAAGTCAAGTTTTAAAATGAAGGTTTTTATTATTAACGGAAAACAAAATCCAAAACTGCATAGCCCTGTGTGAAAAAGTGTATGACCCCCAAACCTAATAACTGGTTGGGCCACCCTTAGCAGCAACAACTACAATCAAGCTTTTTCAATAACTTACAATGAGTTTGTTACAGTGCTGTGGAAGAATTTTGGCCCACTCATCTTTGCAGAATTCAGCCACATTGGGGGGTTTTTGAGCATGATCCTCATTTTTAAAGTGTGACAAACATGCAAAAAAAAAAAAAAAAAAACAAGAAATTAGTAAGGAGGCAAACACTTTTTCACCCTGTCACGAACTAACCGGAGATGAATCAGAAGACTAGCAGTTAGCCCTGTAGTGTGGATGGTAAACCCAAATGCAGAAGTAGCGCGAGCAGGCAGGATAACCACGCTGGTTATTATTAGAACTCTCCCGAAGCGAGAGCAAGAGTTTACACAAATAAACCCGCGTTCTAAATACACACACCCAATCGGAAGCGATAACCCAAGAAAGTGAGTACTCACGTTTAGACGAGCGAGGCGTCGGCGATAGCATGGGCAAAACTCAATGACTGAGCGAGTGTAAAGCGCCATCTTGTCTCCTTTTATGCTTCCTAAGTCGCGACCCTACTACTTCCGGGTCCTCGTGCCGGTCGCGTTAGGAGTGCGCATGGGAGAAGTAGTGAAGGGTTTGAGTTGGGATGTATGAAATACAGGATGGATCCGGAGCGCCACAGGCAGTTAATTCGGTGGTTGATGCGGTATGGTCCGATGAATCTTGGTGACAAATTTCTTGATTCAGTCTGCAGGTGTAGGTTTTTTGTTGATAGCCATACCTTATCACCTACTTGGTACATTCGTCCCGGTGGGTGTCGATGGCGGTGTTGTCGAGTGTAACGGTGGTTAGCTTGTTGAATGGCGTTTGCTTATCTCCATAGCCGTCGACCCCGGCGAACCAACTGTTGGGCCGACGGTACTTTCACCTCCGGTTCTTGATGGGCGAACATCGGAGGTTGGAAGCCGTAGCATACCTCGAATGGGCTTAGGTTGGTGGCAGAGGAGGTGTGGAGGTTATGGGATAGCTCAGCTCAAATGAGGTAGCGGGCCCAGGAGCACTGGCGATCAGCAATGAATCATCTCAGGTAGCGCTCCAGTTGTTGGTTGGTTCGCTCCGTCTCACCTTTAGTCTGTGGATGGTAACCGGAGGACAGACTGCAGGTGGAATTGATCAGACGGCAGAAGGCCTTCCAGAACTGAGATGTGAACTGGGGCCCCCTGTCCGAGACGATGTCCTTTGGGAACCTATGCAGGCGGACTACATGCTCTAATATCAGCTTGGATGTCCTTTTAGCTGACGTGAGACCGGAGAGGGCCACCAGGTGGACAGCTTTGGAGAACCGGTCGACGATGGTGAGGATGGTGTATCTTCCTTCGGAAACCGGCAGGCCCGTGATGAAGTCCACGGCAATGTGTGTCCAGGGTTGGCGGGGACCCGGGAGTGGTTGAAGTTCCCCCGGCGATGGTCGGTTGCTGTCCTTAGACCTGGCACACACTGGGCACACCTGGACGAACTCGTCTACGTCCTTTCTCATATTGGGCCACCAGAAGGCCCGTTTGACGAAAAGTAGGGTGCGCCGCTTTCCGAGGTGTCCAGAAAGTGGGGAGGAGTGTCCCCACTGGAGTACTTCAGCCCTGAGGGCGTTGGGTACATAGAGTCGGCCAGGCGGCACACCTGCCAGTTCGGTCTCCGTAGCTTGTGCCTGGCGAACCCTCGTTTCCAGGTTCCAACTGAGTGGTGCGAGGATCTTGGTGGGTGGCAGGAGGGGTCCGCCCGGGGGACGTCTTCCTCGTGCTGTCGGGAGAGGGCATCGGCTTTGGTATTTTTGGACCCCGGGCGGTATGACAGGTGGAAATTATAGTTCTCAAAAAACAGTGCCCACCGCGCCTGTCTGGGGTTAAGTTGTTTTAAGGTGCGGATAGTGATGAGGTTTTGATGGTCGGTCCAGACGATGAACAGCTCTCTGGCGCCCTGGAGCCAGTGTCACCATTCCGCCAAGGCCCACTTTATGGCCAGCAGCACGCGGTCCCCTACTCCATATCGCTGCTGAGTGGCGTCAAATTTCTTGGAGAAAAAACTGCAGGGGTGCAGTTTTTGGTCTGGACCTTGCTGGGAGATAACAGCACCGGCGCCCACATCCGAAGCTTCCACCTCCACAATGATTGGTTTGTCAGCATCCGGGTGAAGGAGGATGGGAGCAGTGGTGAAGCGGTGACAGAGTTCATGGAAGGCAGAGACGGCAGTTGAGGTGAGGTTGAAGGGGTGAGATGATGGGCGGGTCAGAGCGGTGAGTGGAGCTGCAATGGTACTGTAGTCCCCGATAAAGCGGCGATAGAAATTGGCAAACCCGAAAAACCGCTGGAGTTGTTTAAGAGTCTTGGGTAGGGGCCAGTGACTCACAACTTCCAGTTTCTGCGGGTCCATGGCCACACCCTGGGACGAGATGACAAAACCCAGGAACGTGGTGGAGCGCTCGTGAAAAGTGCACTTTTCCAACTTACAGTACAGCTGGTGGGCGAGCAATCTCTTTAGAACCGCTCTGACGTGCTGGATATGTTCGTGGACGGTTCGGGAGTAGATGAGGATGTCGTCGAGGTAGACGAACACCCAGCGGCCTAACATGTCTCTGAGGACGTCATTGATGAATTGCTGAAAAGCGGTAGGTGCGTTGCAGAGACCAAAGGGGATGACCAGACTCTCGTAGTGTCCAGTAGGGGTGATGAAGGCCGTCTTCCACTCATCGCCCTCTCTGATGCGCACCAAGTTGTAGGCGCTCCGCAGGTCCAACTTAGTGAAGATGGTGGCACCAGAAAGGGCGTCCAGGGCAGAGTTGGTAAGAGGCAGCGGGTGTCGGTTTTTTATGGTGATGTTATTGAGCGCCCTGTAATCAACACAGGGACAAAGACTACCGTCGCGTTTTTTCACAAAGAAGAACCCCGCGGCGGCAGGTGAGGAGGAGGGCCGGATGGTGCCATGGCGCTGGAAACATACTCCTCCATCGCCTGCATCTCGGTGTTGGATAGTGAATAGAGGTGCTGGTTGATGATAAGAGTGATAGGCTGAGTTTGAAAGGAGATGGCGCTGGAGGAAAGGGGCCAACCGTCGACTGATGTAATGGTTACGGGCTGGAATAACGCCTCGATTTTTACCCCCAGTTCATTGACTTCATTGACTCTTCTTGGCGTATGAAGAGTCAATGAAGTTACCTGCGGCCCCGGAGTCGACGAACGTGGTACTTCCGACCCGTTTGTGGCCAAACTGGAGGTGTACTTTTACCGTGAGACGGGAATCATTAGTCAGGGTGGTGGAGAGGGATATGGGACCCGGTGAGCTACTCTCATTTCTCACCGGGGCTGCGCGTTTCCCGGCCGCAGAGGGCAGATTGCTTGATGGTGTGCAGCAGATCCACAATACGCGCAGAGCCCCTCTCTAAGACGGCATTCTCGTTCTGCAGCGGTTAAGGAGGCGCGCCCTAATTGCATGGGTTCCCCGGCTCTTGTGCCAACCACGGCGGGAGGTGGAGGACGGATGGTTCTGGTGGATGTTGCAGTGAATGCGGAGTGGGCTTCTGGAACTGGAGCGTGGGAAACGAAGGGCGTGGTGCGAGGTAGTGCTGTCGTGATGGGTGGCAGGGTACGAGGAGCTGGCTTGGGGCGAGCGAGCAGACGTTGGTCGATACGGAAGGGCGAGTTGGATTAAGCCCTCCAAGGTCGCTGGGAGCTCTCGTCTGGCGAGCTCGTCTTTTATACGCGAAGCCAGTCCGTCATAGTAGGTGTCCGGAGGGCGAAGTCTCCGCAGTCGGTCTGCACGGCAAGAGTGCGAAACTCCGCGGTGTAGCGGCTCACAGACGACCCTCCCTGCCGTAGATGATATAGGTTAGAGTCGGTCTCCACCTCAGCGGCCGGATGCTCAAAGGTGAGTTTGAGCTGACGGGTGAATTCGGTGTATGAGTAGGCGACATCTGAATCTGAACGAAGGAACGCCGTGGCCCACTCAGCTGCCTGCCCGGATAGCAACGAGACGAGGACATCAATGTGCAGTTGGTCTGTGGAGTATCTGGTGGAATTAAACTCAAACACGAGATCCAATGCAGTTAGAAAAACACTACACTTCCCATCCGTGCCATCCCATTTGTCCGGTAAAGCTAGAAAAACATCAGAAGATGGGGAGGGGGTTGGCGGTGCAGCAGCCGCTGCGATGGGCATGGCAACAGCCGGCTGAGCGGCCGCCTCGCGGAGGGTAACATTCTCCTGTCGCAGCTCCGCCACCTTGCGGCGCAAGACCGCGACGTCTTGGAGCTCCTTGCGGAGAGATGCGACTTCACCACGAAGCTGATCGATCAGCTTAGCATGCTGGTCAACCACATCGCAGAGGCAAGCAAACTCCGCTGGGTTTACTGCAGATGGCTCAGTTATTCTGTCACGAACTAACCGGAGATGAATCAGAAGACTAGCAGTTAGCCCTGTAGCGTGGATGGTAAACCCAAACACGGAAGTAGCGCGAGCAGGCAGGATAACCACGCTGGTTATTATTAGAACTCTCCCGAAGCGAGAGCAAGAGTTTACACAAATAAACCCGCGTTCTAAATACACACACCCAAT
>JAAGKR010011814.1:0-7500 GCA_011419295.1 Clarias macrocephalus
TCTATCACCTTTACCCCATTAGACCCCCTGCTCTATCACCTTTACCCTATTAGACCCCCTGCTCTATCACCTTTACCCTATTAGACCCCCTGCTCTATCACCTTTACCCTATTAGACCCCCTGCTCTATCATCTTTTACCCCATTAGACCCCCTGCTCTATAACCTTTACCCCATTAGACCCCCTGCTCTATCACCTTTACCTCATTAGAACCTTCCTCAGACCTTTGGGCCACATCTGAAATGTGCCATCTGTTGCCCCATTGAGTATCATATTGCCCTCAGCATTTAACATTTTACAGTCTAATCGCAATGTTCTTCTGCCCCATTTGCCCCACCTACAGTGATCTGCCGCCCTTATGCCCTATTAGTGTGTTTATTTCTGTCTGGCTGGTGTGAAGACCTTGTCGTCTCTCAGCATCGCTTTCACCTACTGTAATGAAATGCAGTATTGAGGGACAAAGTGTTTACACCTCCCCCCCTTCTTCCTTCTCTCCCTCTCTCTCTCTCTCTCTCTCTCTCTCTCTCTCTCACTCGCACACATACACACGCACACCTGGTTCATTGTCCTGTTCATGCTAAACACTTGCCCTGATGTCCACTTCAAAGGACAAGGATGAGTGTGTGTGTGTGGGGAGGGGGGGTGTCACACTTTGATGACACTCCGGTGGCTTCCTCTCTTTTGTCTTTTCTCCACTATTTCCTTTGATTCAATTCTTTAACTGCCCAATTTAAAATTTCCCTTTAAGGATCAATAATGTCTATCTATCTGTCTATCTGTCTATCTATCTATCTATCTATCCCTTCTACTCCATCATTAGAACATTTTCCTCTTCTTTTTTTCCAGTTTCCGGTTTCTCTTTTTTTGTCTGCTTTTAATTCATTTCCCATTGAAGAGAATGACGCCCGGCAAGGTCAGAGGTCGTGTGTAGAGTGCGCGGTGAGACCCAGACGTGTAGTGAACGGAACAGTGCTCCGGTTTTTGCGCTGACGTGCTGATGCCGAGCCTCACGCTGCTCTGCTTCCACTCATCCTCTGAGTGTTTGTCTTCAGCGCTGTCAGTGTCGCCACTTTATCCCACATTAATCTCCTCAACATCGCCGTGCTCGCTCGCCGCTAACAGCAACAACGTTTACTCACGTACGGAGGCGACACGCTGCCTGCGCTAATATATAACTACACACAGTGTACCACATTTGTTCCTTTTAAACCACAGCAGAGTTTAAATTTATTAATTTATTTTTTTGGCAAAGTTTAAAAATCACATTTTCATTTTCACTCCCTTAAAGTCGCACTCTTGTCTGCATGCTTTGTGAAGACCAGGGTTGCCAGATCACACAGACGAAATCCCCCAGGGCAGTGCTGACAACCTAAATGCGTTGATAAAAAATAAAAACAGGGTAAACATCACAGTTTGTTTCAATATTAAACATTAGCCTAATTTGTATTACGGTGAAAAAATATATATTTTTATTCACTAGATACAGTGTTCACATCATTAAATAAAAAAAAATAAATGAATAAAAAGCTTGCATGATATTGCTATATTGTTTTTATTTTTAAGATGATGCAAAAGAGTTCCTTGCTCTTTGAAGTTCTACAAGTAATATTACATTCAGTGCTGAGCAAAAGTCTTGACCCCCCCCTCCCTATTTCATCATATTTTGCTTCTAAAGCTCCAGACATTTTAATGCAAGTCTTGAATAGTTTTCCAGGCTTTCTGAAGGACTTTTTTGTCTTTCATTTTTCAGTCCTGTCCCTGTATCTGAGCAGTGTTTTTTGTTTGTTGAGCCACACAGTGACTTATGAATCATTCAAGTGTAAAAAAACATCTAATTTAAGGCCTGAACCAGTGAGAAACAGGTGCAGATGATGAGAGATGATCAGGAGGTGATTAGTATTATGCTGATGCTGAATGCTGTGTGGTTGGAACAGACGAGAGGAATAATGAGGTCGCTGCTGAGTTTGTTACATAAACAGGAATTTTTTAAATAAAATTTTATCTTGAGGCACTTTGCAGTCTGTTGCCGTAACAAATTTGTTCCTGTTTCTTTCATTTAATCTACATCACTTAATTGAATTTAATACAAAGAAATGGGGGGTCGGCTTAGTGGTTAGTACTGTCACCTTGCACCTTCAGGGTTCAGGTTCAGTTCCCGCACGTCATGGCTCTGAAAACACACACAGCGAAACCACAAAATTGCTCCTGAAAATCACAGAAATGTTACAGACTGTTTTAAAGCACTGGTCCAGGAGACTCCTTCCATAAAAGTCATTCAACAAATCAATTGACCGTTACACACCAAGCAGCATTGTGCGTGTATTTGAGAGCAGTTACTATGGAAACGGCAATGTAATCAGGGCAAGTGCGTAAATATAAACTTGTGATTTGCAGCTAGCTTCGGTTATGTAGTTATATTTTGTGTGTGTGTGTGTTTGGAGGATGTGCACTACAAATAAATCTGCCTGGTTCTCTGACTCTCAGGTGGGATGGTGAGAGGGGGGAGTGTGTGAGGAGATGGGCTGCGCCTCGGCTAAGCAGGTATCGGCCGTACCGTGTGACGACGAGGGCCGAGGAAAGGCCTACAGCAACGGAGACGTCTACTCCGGTCAGTCTGTCTCTCTGTCTGTCTCTCTCTCTCTCTCTCTCTTTTTTTTTGTAAATCTTTTCCTCGTCCACACAAACACACACACTCAGTCTCCCATTGTGATGATTATGATTCAACACTGTTTTCTTAGCGTCTCGCATCTCTGCCTTTTGTAAGACGCAGCTCGTCCTCCCACATGCAAAAAAAAAAAAAAAAAAAATGCATCTTAAATCAGTCAGGAAATCGTTTCCTCATCTAAAGGTGGCAGCGATTCATTTTTTTCTTCGTTCTAGAGGCTGACTGGCGCCGTGTTCTTTTTAAAGCTCTAACACCGTTACCTTGAGAAGAAATTGCCACGATTACTGTGAAAGCAAGCTGTGTAGGTGTGCTGGCAAAGCTAGCAGGCAACGCTAATTGCTTAGAAAAACATGCGTGGTATGTTCTAGGTTCTTTTCATAAGAACCTCCACCGTGGTTCCACACAGTTCCTGGTAGTAGTCCATCAGACCAGACACGTTTGATGTCAAGGATTGACTCGAATATACGTTCTCGATCCCAGTCCAAGCAAAAGTATTAATTAACTGTTTGATACACAGAAATGGAAGGAAAATGTCCTGTTTAGAGACTCTGTACATATTACACGGAAAAATGCAGCTAGGAAAAGGGAAGTAGCAGAGATCGTTTAGCTCTTCATGTATAGTAGATCAGCAACGTTATCCCATCATCACGTCTGTCTACGTTGTTGTGATATAATTTCATAAAAGTCATTCTAAAACAACAACAACATCATACTGTAATGTCACCACAACACTGTGACTATCATAAACCTAACACCAAAAGTATAAACACTGATTATGTTGAAACTTTTCTAAAAGGTAAAATCTACTTATTTAATACAAAGGCTTAGCATGTAAGACAGTATTTCTCATCAGAACTGAAGAATAAAAGCTAAACAGATTCTACAAGCAAACACACCAGAAAAAGTGAGTTTTTTGCTTAGCCTTAGTTGAGCTACGATGCTAATTTTGCTAGCAAATGAATATTTATTGCTAGCAGTTTAGTGCTTTGCACTCTCATCCTCCTGTGGTTTCTGTTTCACACACACACACACACACACACACACACACACACAGCTAACTGGTAGAAGTGGAAATAGTATTTAATGAAGTAGAAACACAAATATCACACACACACACACACACACACACACACACACACACACACACACACTCAAATTGTAAATATACATAAAACATGTGAAAGGAGTTAAAATTTTAAACTACTGGGGAAAAAAACAATCACACGCTTAGTTTTTTTTTTTTTTTTTTTAAACCTTATGATAAATTATAGCTCTGCTAATTTAAACTAGCTTGCATGCTAATAGTTAGCTGTGACGATACAAACAGAACATGGCTCACATGTAGCCGGTTCTGTATCAAACAGGCAAGCACACACACACTCGAGCAGCGTTCGTTCAGTATCTTATCCAGGGTGTAAATGTACATCTAGACACCAGAGCGAGTTTCATTTTCGACTCATTATATGTCTGAGCAGTTGACGGTTAAGAGCTTTGCTCAAGCGCCCAACAGGGGCAATTTGGTGTTGGGGTTTGAACCTGGGACGTTCTGATCAGCAGTCCAATGCCTTAACCACAATAGTCCTACTATTGGCCTTGACCACTAAGCTCCCCTGGTCCCTGCCGTACGAACCGGAGATCGTGAGTTTGAATCCTTGCTTATGCGACTGCCGTCCGTTACCGGGAGCTCAGACGGGAGATCGGCCGTGGAGGGGAGGCGTACGTGAACTCTCAGAGAACTCTCGTCTCACCGGGACGCAGCTGTCGCCTTATATTTCAGTTGGATTTCGGATATTTTTTAATGTGAGAAAGTTTCTAACCTGTAGAGAAAATATAACTGGTTTGTGTGATGATTGAATTTCCAGTAAAGAAAAGTTACAGGAAAATATTGTTGTGCATGCTGTGGGTTACGTTTTTTTACATGGAGAAAGAAAATCGGAATTAGCTTAGGAAGTTGCACACGCTGTCTCTTCTCCTCTATAAAGGACATTTGTTGCATTCGAGGTGCGTCCTATTTTAATGTTTTTCTGAAAACAGCTGTGAAATCGAAAATCTGTGAAATGGTACGGTTAAAGAAACACTCGTGGCCCGTCGGACGCCGCGAACGCCGGCTCCGTCCTCGTGGTGCTCTGGACTGTATTCGTGACAGGTACATGCTGTTATTGCACCGTTTTATTAAAGCCGTGAGGTGCGAGACGCGCAGCGCGCCGAGCCGAGAGAGACGACTGGCACGACTCGGCCGATATCTTTAGCGCTAAGTAGGAGGCTGATGAATATCTGGTGTAGATCTGCAGCAGGTTTGGGCCGATTCAGTGAGATTATTTCTAAGTCTCGAATGTTCGAGGTTACTAAAATGGTAGCAGCTCGTGTAGCTTTTGTTGTTTTTGTTGTTCATTGTAGCTATTGTTCACAGATTTGATTTAAAATCTATTTCTGTTCTTTAATTCGCTTTAAACTCCTGGGGTCCAGTAGTGAGTGCCTAGACCTGACTGTTATTATAAGCTCACAGTGCACAGAGCTTTATAAGGGCTTTAGTTCTCTTCCTTTTCCTCGTTTTAAACTTTAATTATTTGTACATTAGGACAAAAAGAACATTTAGTCTGTCTTACAGTTGGAAAGCGAAATATGTTGATACTTGTGTAATATGTTTCACATATACTGTATATGAAGTATCACTTAGCATTTATTATTTATTTTTTTTAGAATTCTGGATTCTGATTGGTCAGACGGTGTTGATTAACGTTTTAGAGCAGCAGCTCTGACAGAAGTGTGGATAAACATCTCAGGTTTATATGAATGTACAGTACTCGTTCTAAAATCAGCAGGAACCCTAACGTTGTGAATTTTTTGCATCGATGTTGCGATGACGTTCAATTTGGTAAAATGACGTTGAGGTGACGTTGAATGAACGACTCCGAACACAATGCTGTAAGTACAGCCTCAAAACAACGGAACTGTAATCTTTATTTGGAGCATTTATTCCGATTAACATCCATTCGCACAGTGTCTGACTGCGTCCACGGATTCGAATTCCGATCATGAATTGGGACGGACCCAACAGCTTCCCACACACGGCGTGTGTATCTCATGTCTTTCATCTCTTAGTGTTGTAATGTTGCCTCTCTGTTAAAATTTTGTCAGAAATGTTAGCGCGAGGAATGTCTTAGCACCCAGTGTACTCCATTGTAATATGGTGTTTACTGGCGTCAGCAGCACGCCCCCTAGTGGTCCAGTGGTAAACATTGGTTGCTCTCACTACAGCATAGTCCAGCCTGGTTCGGTATTAATATTGTTTGAAGTCGTTTTTTGCACCACTGCGTTACGGGACTTTGTTCAGCGTTATCCCATCATCATGTAGTCTACATTGTTATGATATCATTCCATACAAGTCATTCTAACATAAAAATAAAAAAAAACTCATACCGTAATGTCACACAACGTTGTAGCCAAAAGTATAAATACTGATATGTTGAAAATTTTCTATAAGGTATAATCTACTTATTTAATATTTATGGAAGGAGTCTCCAGTGCGAGATATAAACACTTATTCACAGCTTTATCCCTGACCTGTCTGGTTTGTTCCTTCAGCTTTACGATGCTGTTTATTTACTAATGTTCTCTAACAAACCTCTGAAGACTTCACAGAACAGCTGTATTGATCCAGAGATCAAATTATAGAGTGTGCACCACACTTGACTTCTGACTTCAATTGGTTCCACTGGATTTCAGTTAGGTGTATCAGAGTAAAGGGGGCTGAATACAAATGCAAGATATTTATTTGTAAAAAAAAAAAAAAAAACCTTGAAAACTGTTTATCAGTCATTTTCAGTCCACTTCACAATAATGCGCCAAAGTTCAAACGTGGAAAAGTTCAAAGGGTATGAATACTTTTGCAAGGCACTGTAAGGTGACAAGCTGAGATTTGTTGTGCTGTTGTTTTTTTGTATTATTCACGGAATGACAGATTATAGCTGCTTATACCATAACTAATAAGTAAAAGAACACTTTTTTTTCAGAGATCTTCCGAAACGTTAAATAAATGTAATTACAAATTGTATTTAAAAATCTTGTTCTTTAATAAATAAAATAATGTAATGAGAAATTGTGGTGTTTATATATATACAAAGAATAAAATAGAAGATAATCAGTAATCATTCATATTCACGGTGATGACAATGAGGTCACTTTAGCACACTACTGTACATCGTGGATTAGTTTTCTGTAACACTGGTTTATTTCTTTTATAATATTCTAACAATAAAACTTTTCCCTCTGATATTATACACCCTCATTAAGCTGGTACTGTTTGTATAACATCATTTAAATCGTACTTTGGAGTGAAGAATATTCCTTAAAATGCAATTAATCCTCAAAACACATTGATGTACACACTCAAGAAATTAGCGCGTTTTGTTTCCCTGGAAGACGCGATCTCAAGCCGTGAAGTGTCTGTGCTCACACAGCTGCAGAACGCTGAAAATGTAAATGAACAAAAACAAAACTATGGTGATTAAATGTCCTCATGTTAGCATGAATAATGACCTGAAGCTCGGTTCAGTCAGCAGGCTGGAGGAGACCCTGGGTTTTACCAGACTGTGCTTCAAACCAAGATGAAGTGGGAAAAACATCAATGGACCCTCACCAAAGCAGTTAGGTGTGAAAGTGCTATTAATCACAGGCATTACTGGCTCTCCAGCAGGGTCCATGATATCAAAGAAGGGATCAGGTTTACAGGACGAAGCTCGATGAATTGCAATATTAATATTTCATCACACAGCTGGAACCGTGGAGCTTCAGTTACCGCGCAAGCCAATCACGCGAAGAAACCTGAACCTGAAA
>JAAGKR010011815.1:0-18209 GCA_011419295.1 Clarias macrocephalus
GGACCGGCCCAGGAAAGGAAGACCGAGAGTCGCCTCTGCTGCGGAGGATAAGTTCATCCGAGTCACCAGCCTCAGAAATCGCAGGTTAACAGCAGCTCAGATCAGAGAGCAGGTCAATGGCACACAGAGTTCTAGCAGCAGACACGTCTCTAGAACAACTGTTAAGAGGAGACTGTGTGAATCAGGCCTTCATGGTAGAAGATCTGCTAGGAAACCACTGCTAAGGACAGGCAACAAGCAGAAGAGACGCGTTTGGGCTAAAGAACACAATAAAGAACATAATAAAGAAAACTCGCTGAATGAGAAGGGGTGTCCAAACTTTTGCTCTGTATTGTATGTATGTATGTGTCTGTGTAGTTCAGCTGCCCTCCCCAACCTCCCTGCATGCTATAAATATTACATGTAGCACACAAACAACAAGATTATGAATATTCCATTTCATTTTTCACACATTCAAATTGCACCACACATACCTGGTCCACTGCAGCAGAATGCACCCATGCAGATGTTTATTAAGACAGAGACGGAGCACGCACATATAAGGATCGTATTAATCCAGCACGTGCCACCTTGAAGTAAAGTCTCATTTTTGCTGTTATCTAAAATAACACAAAACCAGACAGAGATATCAGTATAGTGCTGAGGAAAGTATATTTTATATATAAAAAAAAAAAAACATCAAATATTATTTTAACTGTTCTTATATGTTTCAGTTTTAGCAACACATGCAGATCATGTTAATTAGCACTGATGCTTTAACAATGGTGCATGGTGTTGCTGTGAGACTATTGCTTATTGTTTAGTTTAATCTTAGGGAACTGCTTGAATTCTCTATGTATTGATAAATGGTTTAACTGTAATTCAACAGTTCAATTCAATTGAGCCCTCAAACCTGCTTTGAATATACATATGGGTCCCTGTGTAGTGCGACTGTCAGATATTTAAAATAACATTATGCACAAATTATAGTAACACTAGTAACATCATATCACATCTAAATGAATAATGGTATTATTGTTTAAACCAAACTGGCTATACATAAGGACGGAGATGTAAACATCTGCGCTGCTTAAACAAAAAGAGCAAAGTACACAATTACAAATTGTCTGTCATTATTTTATGTTCATGTACTGTAAACACAAAATCTAAAAGGTTTGCATCAAAATCTAACTATACTTTACACCTCTAAGACAAGCTGTATTCATAGGGGCAAGATGTATTTACGTTACATAAATAACAATGAAATAAATTAATTTATGTGAACTAGAATTAAAAAACCATGCAGTATCTTATTCTGCAATAATTCTAAATGAAGAGTTGTGAGGGATGCAGCACAACTGGGCTACACATTCAGCTTAGTGTATATACTGTAGTATATTTTGGGAAATAAGGACTGCTATTTCAACCAAAACAAGCAAACAAACAAACAAAAAAAAACATTTACATAAAAATTACATCATAACCTTTATAAATGTGTGTATGGCTGTGCTGTCTGTTTGAAAATTCATGGGTAATGTATATTTTGAAACTGATTTAATAAACATAAATAAATCTGCTAGTAAAAATTTATTTGTATAAAACAAAATCAGCATCAAGAGGCACCTACCTGTAAACTCGAGTCTGATGTGTTTCCCAAACTGAGTGTGTGTCTTGTTTCGACCTCCACAGTAATAAAACCCCAGATCTGTCTCTCTAACTCCAATAATCACTAAACTGACTGAACTGTTACTTTCTGGTACATTAAAGTGACTCTCGTCTACATTATAATCTACATAAAAGTGTTTATACAGTCTCTTTTGTGCTGCTGATATAATCTGCCTCACGTCTGCTGTGTTCATCTGATACCACGATATCTCTGAATACTGAGTGATGTTACAGAGCAGAATGATGTTCTCTCCAGGATTAACAGATCTGAGATCAGCTGAAATCATCTGAAGGAGACTCAGACTGATGAGACCTGAAAGAACAACATCACATTAAGAGATCAGATTCATCATCGCTCTGGAAAACCTCACACACAGCATATTCCATACATAAAATACAATGAGATATAATTTTCTGTATTATGGATCATAGTAATAGAGGGATACTAATGTAATATTCGGTCCAAATCGAAAACATTTTTTTTTCTTTCTTTTTAATAAACTCACCAAACAGCAGGTGCAGAGTGAACAGACACAGAGACGCCGCCATTTTTAACACTCAGCCTCCACTGAACATGTGAACAGAGACTTGGTGGAATGAAAAGTCTTCTATCTCTAGCACAAGTTCTGGTTTAACACATTCAGCCACAAGCACAGACATCCTGTCCTCCTGTTCTGTCATGATGTTTATGAAGCTTCAGACATCTTATTTCACATTTTGAGATTCATATTTATACAATCTATAAGTTTTTTAGGTAAGTTACTCTACTTTCCTTCTTGCTAGAGGGATACGGATGAAAGTACACATATAATGAAGAATTCGGTACACTTACAGATCAGATGTAGAGGTTATAGATTTATTTGCTTCGAATGCGCAGGTTGGTTCTACAGCATATGAATGGCTCGTGCCATATTAATGCAATTTCTTTAAACATTCTTGTGCAATTTTATAATGTAACTGATTCACATCAATATTACATGAATTAATCACGGTAATGATGCATAATTCAGTCATAATACTTCTTGCATATTAAATATTTGTTTAAACTAACATCTTGATGAAAATTAATATTTGTATGTAAACATTTTTTTGTTGTTGTTGGCTTTTCCCCTCTTTCTCTGGGTTGCCACTTTCAATCCACAATGCAAATTTACGCAGGATCCACTTCCTGTCACAATCCACCCATTTTCTCCAAGCTGGGACTGGCACTTCATCTCAGTGGTATGTATGAGCACAGGGTTACGCGGCTTTCCCAGTGTTGTTGGGGATTAAACCCCCCAACCTTTCAATAAGCAACCTTCAACCACTTGAGCCATCACTGCCTCTAAAAATATAATATTACAATACTTACAAAACCTCTCTCCTTCTCTGTCTCTCTCTCAACACAAGAACACCAATAAGTAAAATTAAAGTCAATCACAGATGGAAAGCATTGCATGTTAGCTTTACTCTGGTTTTACCTGCTCCTCTCCATTTCCCACAATTATCTCTTAAATCTGACTAATAATACCAAATACTGTAGAGTTCTATGTAGTGTCCTGCAGGTCTACCTCCATAAATATGACCTCACATCTAGTTTACACTGTTTTTAAATAATACAGTTCACTGGTCATATTAAAACATTATACACAATATTGTGTAGGTCCCCCCTGTGCAACTAAAACAGCTCTGAGCCCGAATAATGAGGTCAGCTGACAACCTGAATGTATGTTCTTTCAATTAATGCAGTTTTTCTTCTCTGATGGCACAGGCATATTCCAGGATGATGGTGTCAGATAGTGTGGTTCAGGGAGCATGAGACATTATTTCACACATTTACATTTACTGCTTGCAATTCCTTCTGCTTCAAACTGTCTCAAACACCTTGTTTCACTCTCTGTAACGTTAAATGAACGTAATGTGAAGTGCATTTTCTTTCCAATCAGAAAGCAGGAAGATTGGAACACAATACTGGTAATTTTTTTAACCACCATTTTTCAGGCATTTAATAATTGTTTTCAGCTACTTCGGATGAACTCAAGAAATAACAAAATAAGTAGGTCTCAGTAGCAACACATCTAATTTATGTGTCTATGACATTGTTTATTTACAATGATATTCTCAGTGTCAATCTATTTAGCATTAACTGCTAACAGCTAACCTAGAAGGGCGGGAGATTCTGCTCTAGATCGGTCATGTTTCAACTTTTAACTTAATAAACTTGTTTATATTATAACCATAAGAATATAACCATAAGTTAACATGCTTATATCCACACACACATACTACATTTTCTACTACTACTGAAAACACTTATTTCACACAAATTTTCTATTGATTATTTCTCAAAATGTCTAGCTTGATGATTTATCTATTGTCAGTCTTTGGATTCAAAAGTTACCGTAGTAACAATAAAAACTAATTAAATATAATGAGCTCACTGGTGCCTAAATACAAAATGTTTATTCCTGTGGTTCCGTCTGAATGAAGAGTGAAATGACCTGAGCATACTGTACATGATCCTTGGTTTGAATAAATCGAATTAAAAAAATCTTGTCCACAACAGTCTCTAAAGTTTAATTAGTCAAAAAAGATCCACAGATTTTCCTCCTTCACTCATTCACAACTAGCAAGCTAGTAAAGAGGTTTCACATCAATCATAGCTCACTTATTACAAAAAGTCCTGCGTTGTGACTGAAACATCCCAAGAACTTTGCTAAGATGCTAATGAAAATTGCTTTGCTAAATAAACTGGGCGCTTTTGGTGCAGGCATAGTGACACACTGGTTTAGCGAAAGAATACTCCTAATAGCAATACACCAAAATCTCACTAGTTGTATAGATAATTAATCTTAATTCTTGCCTTCATTCCCTTACACAGTAGAAGCTATCATGGTTTACATTTGGGAACAAATAGCAACAGCAGAGAAAACCAATGTGCTGGGATGTAGTTCACCTCACACTCGCAGGCCTTTTTAACACACCGACCCTGCATCAGAGAAAGGTCTGTATTATACTTAATAACATAATTTAAACATAAGAAGAAATTTTATTTTGAGAAATATAAAGCCTTGAAGACCTTAAGGGTTCACCACTATTAGAGTTATGCTAATAAAAGCTGGCCATTTTTCCCCAATCTATTGCATTGCATGTTTCATTATACTCTGAATCAGACAAACACTATTTCAGTTTCAGTTAATGATTTTTTTAAATGGTAAATGTTTTTATCAATTGATAATTCAAATCAAAGATATTCAGGCAATGCTTATGTTTGCTGGATTAAAACGTGTAAAATTGGGAGAGTGCATTGAAACCTATTGAAGTTTATATATCTTTTATCTTTTGGTATAATCACATCCTTAAGTCCAGTGCCTTTGGAATTTTCTGTCGGAATGCTGTGTTGAGATGATGAGACGACAAAATTATTATCAAGCACAGAAACCACTATGGTTTCCTCCTTTTCTTTATCTGTCTGCTGTTGAAGTATAAACCACCTACTGCACAGGAAATACTCACCTGCTGGTCTAAACATGTGGGGAAGTGTTTAACCTTAAATGTAGTGAAGCTGATTTAGTGTTTAGATTAAATAGCTTTAATAAAAGTAATTCATAAATAATGTATATACAGTCTTATGCAAAAGTTTAGACACCCCTTGGTAAATAACAGATTTTGGTGATTTTTTTAACTGAAAATGTGTTAATACAGTTTCTTTTGGAAATGGAAAAAATGCAGAAAATTCTGGTCCAAGCCATATCACTATGAAGTTGCCACTATTGAGGCCTTGAGCGAGGCACTTAACCCTGTGTGCTATAGAGGCGCGGTATCATGGCTGACCCTGTGTCTGACCCCAGCTTCCTAACTAGGATATGCAAAAAAAAAAAAAAATAAATAAATAAATTCACTGAGCTCTAAGGTACGTGTGAAAAATTTAATCTTAATATATGATGAACTCAAAGATTTTGTCAGTGTGTATAACTGTATATTTGTGCTTTATTAAATAGTCAGTATAATATTAATAATGAACTAACAATAGTCAGTGTAATGCTAATAATAAACTACTGACTCTTCTATGTTCCCTTTTAATCTCATGTGTAATATACAGTACATTAATGTAATACAATTATTTTTTAAATTATTATTGAGACCTGCCTCTGGTCATCCATTTCCCTGTACTGTATAACTGTGTGTACTGTATATACAAATAATACAGAATCCACTGACAAAAGTATTATTTTTTTTAATCCAAGAGTTAAATTAAGATGCGTCTCTGGTGGTAAGCATGTAAGCAGTGAAATGAAACGTGAGAAGAAGCGACTGGTTTCCCGCCTCTGCTGCTGGTGGTAAAAACCCACACGCCGTACACAAGACAAAAAACCCACAGCATCTCATTTTGCAAAATGTGTTCAACGGTCACTGGCCTCAGTTTCTTAACTTAAGCAGCTGATTTTATTACATTTAGTGACGTTGTAAAGGTATGTGATGGCTGTAGAGGACAGGTCCTTTAAATTCTATAAAAACTTTTTTTTAAAAATGTGGTTTCATTTTTTAAAAAGTTACCACAAACAAAGCAGATTCAAACAAGAAATCCAGTTTAAAACAACTCACACAAAGAAGTAAGTAGTAAGTAGTAAGTAAAAATTAAGGCTTTGCAGGTTCAATACCCTTTATATATATAATGGGAATAGGAAGTGAGCATGTCTAACGCGTGTCCTTAAAATTTAGAGGAAGATTCTCAGGGGACAGTTCAATGTAACGGGCAGACATGACAGTCTCTGTTAAAGGTGATACAATGTGTGTGTTGTCTGTGTGCAGCGATCACATGATTTTAACTACATAACTTTGCCTAACACAAGAAAACACACACATAACACAGACTATAAATACACCCCCACAATTTCACAGGTTAGAATGCATTTGAAAGATTCTCACACTTGCTTACACTACACTTCCTGACAAAAAGGCACCGCTTTAGAAAGGTCGAATTAAGCAAAGAAAACTTACAAAAGAAAAAAAAGAAAACAAATACATTCTTTAATTACTGTAATTGGGTTTAAAACTGTCCAACACATCAATAAAACCTGAAAAGATACAATATTTGTGAACTGTCACCTTTACTAAATAAATAAATTCAGTGAAATAAAAATTCTGGATAAAACCTAAAAAATATATATTATAGGGAAAAAATATGAATTATACTTATCAGTTTGTCGATGATGAGAAAGCCAGGAACAACAGTGGAAAAACTCCTTGAAGTGCTATTGGAAAAAAACATTGAGAGGAACCAGCAGAGAACCCATCCTCATTGGTTGATGTCAGATATTATGGTCTCGGATATATCTGTGAAAGTTCAATATAGCAAGAAAGGAGTTTTAGTTAATATAAAGTACACTTTCACTGTTACTGATTGACTGCAGTCAGAAGTCTAGAAGAAGAAGGAAAACTGCCCGCATCAGCCGTGTCCAAGTCCATCTTCATGGTCGCCAAGTGGAACCATCAGTACAGTTTGGTATATATACCAGTAGAACACTGGGGGAATATATAAGTTAGTATTGCGTCATGAGTCCCACCCCTTGCCTGTCATGTCACCAGTGCGTCATCCAGATAGGTAGGAGATGTTGTCTGGGTTGCTTACGGTTAACTGTAGCTTATGGTAGCGCGTCTTTTTTTAGAATGTTATAGACGTGGTTCCCCCTCTGTGTGGTGTATCGCTTCCCAGATAGACTGCATGAACTCTCAGCTTTCCAATGTGTTGTTCGCCTGCCTAATTGATTGGCTTCTATAGGATCCTATTCTTATAGTATGTGCTTTTAAAGTTATCTTACCTGTTGGGAATGTGTGGAAAGTGTGGAATTTTTACAGCGGCTGCTTTGCCTGGATGGGGTTTGTGGTGTCAGTTTGAATTAAAGTCGGCTGCCCTGAATGTGTGGTATTGTAGTGTGCCGTAGTAACGCTGAGTAATGTCTTTGGTGTTAAGTTTATTAATTTGTTTTATTTGTTGTTGTTTTTTTTGTTTGTTTTTTATTATTATTAACCGAGTTCTCCATTCAGTATTCATGTAAAGTTAGCATTTTTTGGCTTTGATTGTTTATTCTGCCCTGCTGAAAAAAAGCACATAGACCAGCATATCTGGTTACCATTATACCAGCATATGTTGTGTTTTGGTGCTGGTATGTTGGTGACCAGCATTATAGTGCCATGATACTATGTTGTTCACCACCCCATCTAATGTTGGTATGGTATAAAAGCCAGAATACATGGAAGATTGTCATCCAATATGTAAAATATAAAATATATATTTTATATATGCACCACATCGGACCGCAAGACTCTACAGCGGATAGTGAGGACAGCAGAGAAGATCATCGGGGTCTCTCTTCCCTCTATCGAGGACATCTACACCACACGCTGCATCCGCAAAGCCACCAGCATTCGGGCCTCACATTTTCAATTCACACAGACCCTGTGACAAGCAGTGGTAACATTCCTGACATCTGAGGTCAGTCCATGTGCTGGTTGTGTGCAGTCACAGGTGAAGCCTTATCGTGTGGTCAATCGCTTAAAAAATACAAGAGATCCGTCCTGAATCCAGACCCCAGTCGTGGTCGAGGTTCCCATGACATGACATGGTCCGTCTGTATCTTGCCTGCTTGTATGCATTTGGTCTCTATAAAACAGGTGGCTGATCATTTTCGTGGTCACAACGGTTTATAAAAAGGAAAAAGAAACATAAGCATGATGATAATAAAATAACTGTCAATAATCATCAATAACCATTGACCATGCATAAAGACAACACAAACTTTTGCAATGTTTAGGCAACAGGAGCTAAAGTGTTTGGGATAAATAACATTATAGATAGCATGTCATAAGCTAACCAAAAACTGAACCAAATAGCCACCATAACATGAAGCTCTCCAAAATGTGGTGAATATATTATAAACATTTACACCACAGCTGATACTAACAACCATCTGTAATCTACATACTGTAAGGTATTAGCTTAGCCACCTGTGAGCTAACCTGATTTTGCTAAGGCAGTATGTTAGCATGATTTAGCAGTGTTATCTACATGCTAAGCAAACCATGTAAGTGACATTAAATGACAATGTTTCACATAAACTGGCAAAAGCTTGTGAGAAAATGAGAAAAAATAATAAATATTAGTTTTATATTATCAGAATAAGGATTATATAAGATTTAATAACTTACCCATGCTAACAGCTTGCTGGATTCTCCTCCTTCGTTCTCTGTTTAAGTCTCAGTGTTGTTCTGAGGTAAATCTAAACTCCTCCCACTTTTCCAGAGCATTCTGTAGAGCTTCGGATCTACTGTGTGTGTGTGTGTGTGTGTGTGTGTGTTTGGGGGCGTGGCCTTGTATGTAGATTACCCTGACTGTTTCCCTGTGAACAGCATGTGGGCGTGTCCTATCTCAGGTCATTATCAGTGAATGAAGTGTGGCAGAAAGACTGTATCTCTCCTTACATTCATATGGATTACATAAACTGAGAACATTTATTTTTTATTAAGCTTGCTACATTTAAAAGTAGATACTTTAAGCTTTCTATATATATATATATATATAGAGAGAGAGAGAGAGAGAGAGATATAGATATGTATAGATATATGGATATGTGTGTGTTCATTTTAGTTCATTTTAGTGACGAGTTTCAAAAAGATTTTCAGGGAGACTGAGACGGCAGAAAGCGCACCCTGTTTATTTTCTTTATTTTACAAAAGCACAATGTTTTATTGATATGTGAGTGCACATTAACAAATAAAGACATAAATCGATACATTACGTGCATGTGTATGGTTAAAAATGATGGAACATTTTAAGTTATTTTGACGGTTACAATAAAAAATGCAAGTGGTCCCACCGCCGGAACAGCTGACCCCATGGTGCTGGTGTTGGTATACTGGTAACCCTGCTGGTATAATTGCTGGTCAAGCTGGTAACCAGCTATGATGGTCTATGCTGTTTTTTGTCCAGTTTTAAGTGATTTCCATTGATTACTTCTTTTTTTTAAGTGCATTTATATAAAAGGTTTGTGTTGTGCTTTTAGACACCCTACAGATATTTAATAAATGTAAAATAATGTATTTATATGTTTTTGGTAAATGGATTATTTTTGTCTCTTGTATGTAAATGCATTTAAATATAACACTACACAGTCCATGTATTTACATCACACATTATTTTCAGTACTAGTTATTAAAAAACAAGATAATGAGCTAAAATGGTAACCAATTTTAACTACCACACCCTTGCTGGTGGCCCAGCATATAAATCATGCTGGCCTATGCTGGATTTTTCAGCAGGCATGAAATTAGCCAGGCCTTTAGCGGCGCCAGCGGCAGTGGTCAGGTGTATCCCGGGAGCCAGAGCACCAGACATAGCAGGTCATCTTAGGGCTCTAGGACAGCATAGGTTCTCCAAGATAGTGGTACATGCTTGAGCTAACAATATACGCCTTTGTCAGTCAGAGGTTAGTAAGAGTAACTTTACAGAGGTGTTTAAAATAGCGAAGGCGATGTCCGATGAAGTAGTTTGCTCTGGTCCCATCCCAATGAGACGTGGCAACATAGCTTACAGCAGGTTATGGTCGCTGAACCGCTGGATGTCCAGGTGGTGCTCCGAAAACAATGTGGGCTTTGTAGACAACTGGAAGACCTTTGAGGGCAAAACTGGCCTGTTAGGGCGGGACAGTGTCCATCCCACTCGGGAAGGTGCTGCTCTCATTTCTTGTAGTATAGCACATAGTCTCAGAAGAGGCCGAGTTAATCTGTGACAATCCAGAGCCAAGGTCAGGGAGCAGACAGACAGCCTAAACCAACCGTCTGCTAGCTGCATAGAGTCGTCACTCAGGATTCATTATATTGAGACTGTGTCTGTTCCCCGAGCTAAACATAAACATAAATCTAGAAAGACTCAGAAAGTCTGTTTTAGTAATTTAATTAACATAGATACCACAAACTCAGATCACCTTGAATGTGCAGCCGGCACCTCTGATCTGAAGCTCGGACTGTTAAATATTAGATCTCTCGCATCTAAAGCAGTTATTGTTAATGAAACTATCACAGATCAGGAGTTTGATGTATTATGTTTAACAGAAACCTGGATTAAACAGGACGAGTATGTAGCTCTAAATGAATCGAGTCCTCCTGGATACAGCTACATACACCAGCCTCGGCTAACTGGTAGAGGAGGAGGAGTCGCAGTTATTTATAACAATAATCTGTCTATCGTTCAAAAACACGGACACAAATTTAATGCATTTGAAGTTCTCTATAGTAACATAAAGTCAGCTCAGTCGATCCCGCTAATCATCATTTACAGACCCCCAGGGCCGTACTCGGAGTTTCTCTGTGAATTTGCAGATTTCCTCTCAAACCTTGTTGTTTCTGTAGACAAAGCGTTAATTGCTGGAGACTTTAATATTCATTTTGAGAATCCAGAAGACCCTCTGAGAACAGCATTTATGTCCATACTGGACTCAGTAGGAGTAAATCAGTGTGTAGTAGGACCCACTCATAAAGCAGGTCACACTTTAGATTTAATATTATTCTTCGGATTAAGTATAAGAAATTTATTCACAATTCCACTGTCTGAAGTTATCTCAGATCACTATCTTGTCTCAATTTAAGTGTGTCATATTAATAATATTAATGTACCGTATTAAACGTACATTCACATCAAATACCGCACAGAGCTTTATCAATAATCTCCCAGACTTACCAACTTTGATTGGATCGCCATCTGACTTCACAGAAACTGAATATCTAGAGTCAGCACTTCGTTATAGCTTAGATAATGTAGCTCTAGTTAAAAGGAAAATGATTAGATATAAGAAATTTGCTCCCTGGTATAATGATCACACGCGCAGTTTAAAACAAACCGCTCGAAAATTTGAATGTAAATGGCGTCAAACTAAATTGTTAGTATTTCAAAATAGCTTGGAAGGAGAGCATACTGAACTATAAAAAAGCTCTCAGTGATGCTAGATCAACGTATCTCTCCACTCTTACAAAAAATAACAAAAACAACCCGAGATTTTTATTTAATACCGTAGCTAAATTAACTAAAAACAAGACCACTGCAGAAATCTAAACAAACCACAACATACAGTAGTGAGGACTTCATGAACTTTTTTAATAATAAAATTGTAAACATTAGGCATAAAATTGAGGCTTTGAAACCGGACAATGTAATTGATGCAGATGTTAAACTAACCATGTCAGATCGGAACCTAGAATATTTTACTCCCCTTGAAGAGAATTAACTAATTTCACTCATCTCTTCTGCAAATTAACCAACCTGTATATTAGATCCCATACCGACACATTTCCTCAAACAGATAGTGCCAGAAATAACAGAACCCCTGTTGAAAATTTATTCTTCAATCAGCATTGGGTATGTTCCAAAATCTTAAATTTGCAGTTATTAAACCGATAATTAAGAAGTCTGACCTCGACCCCTGTCAGCTGTCCAATTACAGGCCGATATCAAACCTCCCCTTTATGTTTAAAATTCTGGAAAAGATAGTTGCGGAGCAGCATACTTGAACTGTATCAGTCAGGATTTAGGCCTCATCACAGCACAGAGACAGCACTCGTTAAAGTAGTAAATTACCTCCTATTGGCCTCTGATCAGCGTTGCATAACTATGCTTATGTTACTCGACCTCAGTGCAGCTTTTGACATCATTGATCATAGTATTCTCCTTCACAGATTAGAAAATGTAGTAGGAATTAAGGGAACAGCCCTCTAGTGGCTCAGATCCTATTTGACTGATCGTTATCAGTATGTAGTAGATTTAAATGGTGACCATTCCTCATGTTTCCAAGAGGAGTTTGGTGTCCCACAGGGTTCGGTTTTAGGCCCACTGCTTTTTTCTCTTTACATGCTTCCTTTGGGCAACATAATCCGTAAGCATGATATTAATTTTCACTGTTATGCTGATGACACACAGTTATATGTCTCAGCAAAACCAGATGAGAGAAACCAGCTTGCTAAAGTTGAGCAATGTTTAAAGGATATAAGAGACTGTTATGTTAATTGTGTTAATTAACTTCCTTCTGCTTAATCCTGATAAAACAGAAGTTCTAGTCATAGGACCACATGCAGCTAGAAGCAAGATTTTAGATCACACTGTAATTTTAAATGGCCTTTCTGTTCTATGTGGTGCAACAGTAAAAGACCTCGGTGTGATTATAGATTCTAGTCTTTCATTTGAAGCTATATTGTCACTAAACGATGCAGAAAAAATAGTTCATGCTTTTATCAACACAAGGTTGAACTATTGCAACGCTTTACTGTCTCAGTACTAGGTGCATGAACAAGCTTCAATTAGTTCAGAATGCAGCAGCGAGGGTCCTCATTAGAACCAGAAGATACGAGCATGTCACCGCTATCTTATCTTCACTTCATTGGCTCCCTATGAAATTTTTCATTGATTTTAAAATACTACTTTTGACATATAAAGCATTAAACGGTCTCGCGCCGCAGTATCTGAGTGAACTGCTAGTGTCTTACGATCCGCCACGACTACTTCGATCAAAGGATGCAGGCTGCTTGTCAGTACCACGTATTATAAAAACTACAGCAGGGGGCGGAGCTTTTTCTTACAAAGCCCCAAAGTTATGGAATAGCCTTCCAAATAGTGTTTGGGACTCAGACACAGTCTCAGTGTTTAGGTCTAGGCTAAAACCATATTTATTTAACCAAGCATTTTGTAAGTAAATTTGCCTTAGGTAAAGGAGCAGATCTGGGGGACTCATGGATGTAGAGTATCTGGTGAACTGGTATGTTTAGATGCTGTCCTCCCCACTCTCATTGTTCACTCAGGTTTGTTGACGGTGAGGTGATTGGTTGCTTTATATCTCAGTTCCCCCTCATGTCTATGTTTCCTTCTGGCTCTCCCTTTTAGTTATGCTGTTATAGTTAGTCCTGCTGGAGTCCCTGCTTGCACTATACACTAAATATACATTCACCTTATACATTATGTAACTGTGACCAGACCTAACTGTTATCTCCCCTCTCCTGTTCTCTCTCCCCCTCTCTCTCTCTCTTTCTCTCTATCTCTCTGTCACTACACATGTCGTTCCTGAGCTGCCAGTGATCCAGACTCCCTCTGTCCTCTGGACCTGCCTGATTCATCCTGGTGCCCCGCTTCTGGTTGGATATCTCGTCACATGGATGTACCATGTGTCTCTTTGGGATGTGTCCGATGTCTAGGGACGGTTTCACTCTAATAGGAAGACGGTTCTGGCCTCGACTGATGTTGACGGCTGTTTCTCTGAGGACTTGGCTACAGTTGCTCGATAGTTCAGGACTGGATTTTCCTACAAGTCCACCTGAGCCTCCAATAACTACCTGGACTCCATATTAACATCAATTAACATCTATTAACAACTATTATACTGAACTGCCTGCCACAAACACACAGTATGAATGCAGATCAATTCCTGCTATCTGTTATCACCCAAATGAGGATGGGTTCCCTGTTGAGTCCAGGTCCTCTTAAGGTTTCTTCCTATTACCATCTCAGGGAGTTTTTCCTTGCCGCTGTCGCCCTCTGCTTGCTCATCAGGGACTATCTGACCATTTTTTGATTCATACACATTCACATTTCATACAAACTTAAATAATTCTTTAAGCAAAAAAACAGATTTATTTTTTTATAATTGTGTGGTTACACAGGCCTATGGTCTCTTTACCACAGACTGTATAAAAAGATATAGACAACACCATCAGTGGCACCATCCACAGATTTTCTGAAGAGCAGTTTTGAAAGTCAGATGTGGAAGCTCCGGTGGTTTCCATCTTGGGAGGAGCTACCTAATCCCTGGCTAATCCATAAATTGGCCTGACTGTTGGTTGAAATATGCCTACGTGCCTCAGTTACCACAAGCTAGCTGTCTAAGCTTTTGCTTATTTTAAATGCTAAAATGGTTTACATTAATTTAAATGCTAGTGCAACCAAACTGAACAGGTGGTGTTAAAAATTAATCTCCACATTAATGAGCCAATGTATTGAGATGGGGTTGTGGTGGGCTGCAGGCCATAATATTCCTTAACTCTTTATGTTGCTTGAGCAAAATGTTTTTAATTTCCTTTCTGGTTTTCGCATCATGAAACTTGTCAGTGCGAAAAGCAAATAATTGATTGTGCAACCTTGTCATAACAGAGAAAGCAAACATTACGGATGCACTCTTACTCTCAAGTTCCTGAAGCATTAATACAGTTCAAGCATCATATTGTGCATGAATAACAGGAGAAATTTAGGACATGTTACATAACCAATCTACTTGAGCCTCAAATAATGAACTGGACTCCATATGAACTTAAACTCATCTCCTGTTATACTGAACGTCCAGCCTCCTAACACACAGTATGAGTGCAGATCAATCCCTGCTCTCCGTTATCACCCAGATGAGGATTGGGTCCCTGTTGAGTCTGGTTCCTCTAAAGGTTTCTTCCTATTGCCATCTCAGGGAGTTTTTCACTCAAGTTTTTTCGTCAACCCCCGGCTCGCTCATCAAGAACAATCAGGGACAAATATGATAATTTTGATTCATACTCATTTCCATAAATTTCCATTGATTCTGTAAATCTGTTTTGCAACATTGATTGTTGTGAAAAGCACTATACAAATAAAATGTAATTGAATTGAGTATGGTGCTGAGCAGGGTGTGATAAATGCTGTAAAATAGGTGTGTTGGCCTATTTTTGGCAGTGTAGGAAAACACCAGTGTTTTAAATCTGATGCAGCAGCTACAGGAAGCTAATGGAGGGAGTGGAGTAATGGGAGGAGGGATGCGTTAAGATTAAAGTTAACTGTGTTCTCCCTGTGCTTGGTGGGTTTACTCTGGGTGCTCCGATTTCCTCCTCCAGTTCAAAGACCTGTAGATTAGGCCAATTGGTGTTCCCAAATTGCCTGTAGTGTGTGAATGAATTTGTGAATGTGTGTGTGTGTGTGTGTGTGTGTGTGTGTGTGTGTGTGTGTGTGTGTGTGTGTGTGTGTGTGTGTGTGTGTGTGTAAGTGTGCGTGCCCTGCGATGGACTGGCTGCCTGTCCAGGGTGTAACCCACGTCGTGCTTTAAGTCTCCTGGGATGGGCTCCAGACCCCCTGCTACACTGAATACAGAATAAAGTGGTATAGACGATGAGTGAGAGAGAGTGAGTGAACAAACGCCTGATTGGCCTGTGTATGTAGAAGTGGATGAACCCTTCTGTAGATAGGGACAGATGGTTGTCCTGGACTACCTGAAAGTAGCACTGCACCCAACTGTGTGTTATAACTTGAGTGTTATGTAACGTGTTTGATCCCTTTTTACACGGGTGGCATCATAGACACACGGACACGTGTGGCGAGGTCTTAAGGGAAAAGGGTAATATTGTTTAAAAAAAAACGGGGAAGGAAAAGGATTTAAATAGGGGGGGTGGAAAGAAAGAAGAGGAAAGGAATGAAGGAGTGTACATGCAGGTCCGGTGGCAGTACCTAGCTGGCATGCAGGCACACAGCTGACGAAAGGTGGCAGTAGGCAGAGTGTCAGACTTGAGCACACGGAGGAAGCACTCTTGCACACTCCCAAAGACATCCCCTTCCACTGACATGGGCCAAGATCGGCCCATCCCAGCTCTTTCTGCACACGGCCACAGTGGGAGTCCCTTTTTGACACCCGTCGGCTGGGTGGCTTTCCCAGCTGGTATCAGGGGTCTTAACACAGACCCACCTAGTGGCCTTTTCCTTTTCGGTGGCAGGGACTCGATGGCAGCCTCTGTGTGGGAGTGAACATGCCGAGGGAGCTCGAGCAGTCCTTTTCCACGCTCTCCTCATTGCGGAGATCAAAGGGTGGCATTCCAGTCTCTGGGGTGCACACTTCGCCCCGCTCACATGCCACTCTCCATAGCTACCGCACAACTCTTTGCTATGTTCCCGGACCTCGGACTAAACTCCGCACCTCGTTTTTATAATATGGAGAAAGCATGAGATCAATTACCGTTAATTATTGCCAGCCAACCCAACCTGGCGGCCCACCCCTTCCCTACCTATGTGGGGAGCCTACGAAGTGAGCGAGGAGAGACAACAGATTGAGTCGCACGCCGTGACAGTTATTCAGAAAGCAATATGACGTTATGACTTCACCAAGAGATGGTGTTTACAATGTGACACAATTGCCCTGCAAAATGTACTAGGTTGCTTCTTTCAGATAGAGGATACAGCCTTGACAAAAGAGCTGGTATAGGGGATGCAACCTCACTGAGGGAGAAGGTAGAAGGGAAAAGACCTAACCAAGAGAGCCGGTAGAGTTTTTATAAATATTGATCTAAAATAATAAATTTGAATCCAAACTCTTTAGGCTGATTCTATAATCGTTAATGCATCTCCAAACTCATAAGTGCACATGTAACTCTGTAAGTCCATAAAGCTCATTGTGGTTTGCAATTCCCCAGTGTGGTTCTACAATCATTAATGAAGGTTAAAGATGGTTTAGAATTCGTGGCCTAATCCTAGAACCTCTAGTAAGCTCAGTTCTACTGTATTAAATCCACTCCTGGAATGCCAAGAGTGGTTCTGAAGTATTCTAGTTTTTTTCAGTGAATATGATTCTCTAGGAGCATTTTGGAGGCTTCAGAGAGTTTGGTTCTATTTTCCATAATGATTCTTGATTTTTCTGTGAAATTCTGAACTTTTCATTTAGTTCATCTTCCATAATCCTCAATGTAACTCTAAAACATGATGACATTCTAGAGCCATGACATAGTTTAGGTTTTCCTCTTTAGAATATTTAATGGACCAGCAGCAGAAACACAGCAATGCACAAATATATTCAACATACTTTCTTAGGACTTTAGTGTGTGTGTGTGTGTGTGTGTGTGTGTGTGTGTGTGTGTGTGTGTGTGTGTGTGTGTGTGTGTGTGTCCTGCCTGGCTGGACATTAGCGTAACTATAGAACAAAGAAAATCTCTCCATCCATCTGTTCTTTCATCAAAGCAATGAAATTCCTCAACAATAACCCTGTGCGCACATGTGTGTGTGTGTGTGTGTGTGTGTGTGTGTGTGTGTGTGTGTGTGTGTGTGTGTGTGTGTGTGTGTGTGTGTCTGTGTGTGTGTGTGTGTGTTGCCTTTTGATGTTAGATTGTGCCAAATTTGGCTGTGACAGGGGGTCATTTCAGCCCTGCAAACACAGACATTCAGCTGCTCTGGCTCATCTACTCCATCAAATGTACTTCTAAGCCTCTCAGTCATCCAGACTCTCTCTCTGTCTCTCTCTGTCTCTCTCTCTGTCTCTCTCTGTCTCTCTCTCTGTCTCTCTCTGTCTCTCTCTCTGTCTCTCTCTGTCTCTCTCTCTGTCTCTCTCTGTCTCTCTCTGTCTCTCTCTCTGTCTCTGTCTCTCTTTGTCTCTCTCTCTCTCTCTGTCTCTCTCTCTCTGTCTCTCTCTGTCTCTCTCTCTGTCTCTGTCTCTCTCTGTCTCTCTCTCTGTCTCTCTCTGTCTCTCTCTGTCTCTGTCTCTGTCTCTCTTTGTCTCTCTCTCTCTCTCTGTCTCTCTCTCTGTCTCTGTCTCTGTCTCTCTCTGTCTCTG
>JAAGKR010011816.1:0-2500 GCA_011419295.1 Clarias macrocephalus
AGGTGTAAACGTGTAAAATTGTATAACTATAAAACCATGGAGAAAACTGTAGTGCTGTAGAGATATAGAGCTGTATAACTGTAGAGGTGTAAAGCTGTTCAACTATAGAGCTGTTGAACTGTAGAGCTCTAGAATAAAAAAATGTAAAGCTGTAGATCTGTAGAACCGTATAGCTGGAGATGTGTAAAGATGTAAAACTGTAGAGGAATATAGCTGCAGAGATATAGAGCTGTAAAACTATAGATCAGTAGCGATGTAGAGATGTAAAGCTGTAAAATTGTAGAATTATAAAACTGTAGAGCTGTAGATTTCTACAGATGTAAAGCTGTAAACCTGTAAAGCTGTAGGGCCACAGAGATGTAAACCTGTAAAATTACTATAAATATATAAATACCTATAAAACAGTGGAGCTGTAGAATCATAGAGCTGTAAAGATACAGAGCTGTAGAACTGTAGAGCTTTAAACTTGTAGAGCTGCAGGGATGTAGAGGTGTAAACCTTTAAAATTGTATAACTATAAAACTGTGGAGTTGAAAACTGTAAAGCTGTAGAGATATATAGATCTGTAGAACTGGTTAGCTTTAAAACTATGTAGCTGTAACTCACAGCAGAATTTAATTCTGCACCTTAACTCATTGTTTCCACCAAAACTGTACGTCTAGAGCTCCACAGGGTCGATGTACATGGCTGGGCTGCTATAGCCAAACCTTTGGTCACACGTGCCAATGCCAAACGTCGGTTTCAATGGTGCCAGCAGTGAAAATCTTGTGCTGTGGACAGTGTGAAACATTGAAAGTATTGTTCTCTGATGAGTTCATCTTCACTGTCTTTCCCACATCCGGGAGAGTTACGGTGTGGAGAAGCCCCAAAGAAGCATGGGGGTGGATCAATGATGGCTTGGGCTGCAATATCATGACATTCCCTAGAACCAATACTTGTGCTAGATGGGTGCATCACTGCCAAGGACCACCGAACCATTCTGGAGGACCAAACATTGTATGATGAAGGGGGGATAATAATGCACCAATACACACAACAAGACTGGAGACAGAGTGGTTTGATGAACATGAAAGTGAGGTTGAACATCTCCCAGGGCCTGCACAGTCACCAGATCTAAATATTATTGAGGCACTTTGAGGCGCTTTGGAGGAGCGAGTCAGGAAACGTTTTCCTCCACCAGCATCACTATTCTCCAAGAAGAACGGCTCAAAATCCCTCTGGCCGCCGTGCAGGACTTGTATCTGTCATTCCCAAGATGAATTGATCCTTTATTGGCCGCAAAAGGAGACTCTACACCATACTAATGAATTATTGTGGTCTAAAACCAGGCGTTTCAGTTTCATTGTCCAACCCCTGTAGAAAGCTGTAAAACCATACAGATGTAAAACTGTAGCGCTGTGGAGCCACAGAGATGTAGAAAGCTGTAAAACCATAGAGATATAAAACTGTATAGCCGTAGCGCTGTAGAGCTGGTCAAGTATCACTTCATCCAGAACAACAAAAAAGGAATCTGTTGCAAGTGTCCTCTGGTAAGTAAAGATTTGAATTTCCTCAACAACTGCTGCTATGATTATGATTTTTACAACCCCTAGCAGGTGAAACCCATTTTGGACTTTCCTGTGCATAAAAAGAAGATCTATTAGTCCCTCCCATGATGTTTTTTTTTATGTTTGACTGGCAGGCATACAGTGAAAATGTAAACAGAATTACAAATGAGTTTCATTTTGGTGGAATTGAGAAAGTATGATGATGAGAAAGCGCGACAGCAAATGGAGGGATTGCTATTGTGTGTGTGTGTGTGTGTGTGTGTGTGTTTATATGGCAGAACCCTACCTCGTTAAATACTGAAAATGAAAAGTCCAAAGGCCTGCACATTTGCATTTTAATTCCAGCAGCCATTTAATATTGTTCAAAAAGATGATACTGAAAATATGTTTTGGAGTTGAATTTGATGTATGTCTTACATTGTCGGCATAGAGAAAGAGAGAAAGGAAAGAAGATTGAGAGACAAAAAAGAGAGAGCTGGTAAAAGGAAAAAAAAAAAGCCAAAGGGACAAAAAACAACATAGAGAGAGAAAAGCATCAAAAGAAATAGTTAGGACGAGAAAAAGAAAATTCACAGAAATTAATAACTAACAGAGGAGAGTTGAAAACGATTGTTAGACAGATAGATAGAGAGAGAGAGAGAGAGAGAGAGAGAGAGAGAGAGATGGAGAAGACGTGACGAAGGAAAAGAGAGCAGAAAGAGACGCCACTAGATGGCAGACTTGAGTGGTGCATCATCTGTGTGTCTCTCTCTCTTTTCATCTCTCTATCTCTTTTATCATGTGTGTGTGAGAGAGAAACAGAGCGACTAAAAGACAAGCCCAAAAGAGATCATTGTGAAGTCTCTCTCTCTCCCTCTCCCTCTCTCTCTGTCTCACACACACATACACACACACGCACACACACACTAATACGAAGACACACACAAACATACAGAACCAGTGTCTTTCCCAAA
>JAAGKR010011816.1:5000-18202 GCA_011419295.1 Clarias macrocephalus
ACAATAACTAGTCATGGGCAATTCATTATTCACACGCCACATGACTCATATTTACTAAACTACACAACACAAAAATATATAATATACTACACCATGCGCAGAGTCGCACAACACACCTTACTACACAGCACACACAGTAACACAATGCACAAAATGTATGTAAGGCATGTAGACCATATGTACAACTACACAACACACCAAACTATATCTATGCCATGCTGGCTATGTGCTAGCAAGTTGACTAGCAACAATTCCAAAACAGTGCACAACTAGATTATGTACACAAAATCAAAATTTATACAAATATACAACACAACTGCACAGTAAAACCAACAGGTGGTTGTGAACCACAGAATTAACACAACTACACAGTAGAACAGACACATGGTGCAGAATACACAACATAGGAGTGTTGTTGCAACTTTAAGCACTTTAGCGAGCATGTTGTCTATTAGCTTCCTGTGTCATGAGGTTTTGCTTTAGCGTCCATGTTAGCTTTATCCCCTATTACCATGTTAGCATTATCACCTATCGTTCCCTGGTTGTTAGCCTTGTGCTCTGGTTAGCAGTTTAGCCATATAGCCCTGCCCTGTCTTTAGCATGCCAAGGGTTAACCCACTCCTCACACTGTGCTCATATCTTGAATTAGAAATTGTAAAGGCCACCTGCAGTGAGTTTAATGTTCACTGAGGAGGGAGGAACGTTCCGAACAGAGCTCAGCGCTTTAGCTGCGGGGAAGGGAACAAGTGAATAAAGGAAGTAAGCAATAAAGATAATTCTAGACTCGGCGAAGGGTTAATGATGCTCGTTTTTTGGCTCATCACTTTCTTCCTTCAGCGCTTTGATCTTGGAAACCTGCTCGGGATGTTCGGGAGGGTGCAATGGTGATGTAACAAAACAGGTAGAGAGTGTAATGTGACAGAACATGTAGAGATCGTAATGTACATGTAAGGAGTGGAAAGTGACGCATTATGTAGGATGTGATGTAACACCACATGTAGATGTTGTAATGAGACAAAACATGGAGGGAGTATAATGTAACAAAACATAGAAAGTGTGATGTGAGGTATCATGTAGGAGTGTGATGTAACAAAACATGGAGAGAGTTTTGTCTTATTGGTGTTTTCCGATGCCTGGCATCCACTATGTTGCATTACCAACACCTTCTAGTTTTATACGCCCTCATCTTCAGTTTAACTCTTTTCCTGTCCTATTGCCCTTAAAAAAAAGCATCAAATACTTTCCTCCTTGTCCTTCTCCAAGTACTAAAATACTTCTCACAGTGTTTTTTCCATTTACAAATTCCTATTCCATGTCCTGGTGTCTGTCTTTCCGTTTCTTGGTTCAACACGTTTTAGCAGTAGACAGGCCTGGATGTGGCAAGTGAAATGTAACTCGGCTTGTGGTTAAAAACTACAAATTACTGTATTTTGGTAACTAAACTGCTAATACCATCAGTAATCCAGTTCCGCAGCACATACACTCAGACAGTCAGGTGTTCTCTTGCTAATCTCCAATCGGTAACTGGGTACAGCTCCAGTCTTCTCTCATTCCTGGACCCATCTGTGAAGACCTGTACACTACATTTATATTTTTGTAATTTCAAGTAAACATTTGATGTATCTCATATCTGTTGCGCCAAATATTTTGACATACAAACCCATCTCTATTGCCAGCTGATCTTTCCAAACAAAGCTTTCTTTCTGAGCCCTCTTCATGTCCCCACACTCCTCCAGCACTGCTCGTTGGGTGGATCCATGTCATCCTAGATTGATCCAATAATTAATCATTAACTGTTTTCTATGTAGCCACAATGGTATTTCACCCACTTCAACCTGGAGAGTACACACTGGGGAGGTTCTAACTGCTCCTAGACACACACGTAGAGCCCGAGCTTGCACTATATCCAGGACTGACAATACAGATTTAGTTGCTGATCCATACAATTTAACGCCATAATCCATCTTTGTTCTTTTATGTGTGGGGTGTGTATAATATCTATATATATACTATATAATATTGTATAAATATATAGACTTCAAAGAGTCAGTAGTCTTTTTACTACATGGTCAGCATTACAATAGACACTCTACTTGTTGTGTCACATCACACTCTTACCATATTCTTCTTCTCCTTCTTCCTTGTTGCTTAATCCAGTAGATTTCATTATCGTCAACTATATGTCAGCCAAGGTAATGTGATTCAACATGTAGAGAGTGTAATGTAACACAATATGCAGAGAGCATAATGTAATAAAGTATGTAACGAGGGTAATGTAACACAACACAATGTAGCTAGTGTAATGAAGTAACATGTAGCGAGTGTGTTGATGAAACGTAGAAAGTGTGACGTAATGAAACATGTCAAGATTCTGACGTAACACAACAGGAGGCCAGTGGAATGTGATGCAACATGTAGAGAGTGTTATGAAGCACAACATGTAGAGAGTATGATGTCACATAACCTGTAGAGTGTGTTATGTGACATTACGTGGACATTGTGTGAAATCACGATCTCTATATTTTGTGTTTCATCACACACATCATGAAGAACTGCACACAATGCTACACAATACACACATTGCCAGAAAATACACGTACACACGCTAAACAACATACATAATATGACTAAACACACACACACACACACACACACACACACACACATACACACACACACACACAGATTTGCCAACTAGACATGCTAGCTAGCAAAACAGGTTTTAGCTCTAATTTTAGGAAACATATTCCTGTAATGATGGTTTTTATTATAATTTTGTAATTGCAAACTGTTAATTTAATGATAGCAGAATAATAAAATATTTATTCTAGCACAGACAAAGGCAAATCACGAAACCAAGAGAACTCAGAGTACTGGGATAGTTAGTGCTTATCTGACGAAGACTAATTAGCATGTAGCACGTTAATTACATGTGAGTGAACACCATGTCACAGGAAGTGACTTCATCCTCTTCACTTCCTACAGAAACACTAATTTACTTCAAAGGTTAGTCTTTTTTACCCAGCATGCTCTGGGGCTACACCGCCCCTGAAACTAATAGATCATCTTGTCGAGTTGTCACGACCCAAGGTTTAAGTGAAATGCCTATGGGTGGATGGCTAATTAATTCAGTTCCCTCTTCTACACATACACAGAACAAATCAGATGGCTGAAGCAGACACACACTCTGTGCCTTAAATGGTTGTAAGATTGATAGGAAGACAGGTGGAGTGAGACAAAGTCCTGCTATGACTGTACAGAAAAAAAAAATATTTAAAAACTTGCTAGAAGGATGGGAGAGCTAAGACAAAAAAACAGACATTGCTAGTTAGAACAATATATGTTTATACTCAGAGTTGCATCTCTTTGCTTGTGTTAATTGACCTCAGTGCAGATTTTCACACCATTGATCATAGTGTTTTCCGTTACAGAATAGACAGGCTAGTAGAAATCAGGGGAAATGTCCTGACTTAGATCCTATTTGACTGATCAGTTTGTAGATTTAAAAGGTAACTATTCTGGGTTCAACACGGTTCGGTTTTAGGCCCACTGCTTTTTTCTCTTTTTATGCTTCCTCTGGGCAACATGATATGTAAATATGGTAATAGTTTTACTGTTATGCTGATGACACATGGTTACATGTCTCAGCAAAAACAGATGAGAAAAAACAGCTTAATAAAGTTGAGCAATTTCTGAAGGACATAAGAGACTGGATGTTAATTAACTTTCTTCTGCTTACTCCTGACAAGAAAGAAGTTCTAGTCATAGGACCACATGCAGCTAGAAGCAAGCGTTTTGATTTGGATGGGCTTTTTGTTTCATCAAGTGCAACAGTGAAATATCTTGGTGTGATTAAAAATTCCAATCTTTCATTTGAAGCTCATGTAGATAATATTACCAGGATAGCATTTTTTTTCATCTCAGCAATATTGGCAAGATAAGGAATATATTTTCACTAAATTATACAGAAAAAATTTTGTTAATGCTTTTATTACCTTTAGGGTGAACTATTGTAATGCCTTGCTGTCTGGTTGTTCAACTACAGTAGGTGCATAAACAAGCTTCAGTTAGTTTAGAAAGCAGTAGTGAGAGTCCTCACTGGACCATTAGATAAGAGCACATCACACCTATATTATCCACAGTGCATCCACGTGACAGATCATAAGTGTCTTAAGCAGTTCACTCGGATACTGTGGCTTATGACGTATAAAACTTTAAACAGTCTCAAGCTGCAGTATCTGAGTGAACTGCTTAAGACACTTATGGTCCGCCACGCGTACTTAGATCAAAAGATGCAGGCTGTTTGTCAATACCCCGTATTATGAAAACTAAAGCGTGGGACAGAGCCTTTTCTCACAAAGCCCCAAATTTCTGGCATAGCCTTCTAATTAATGTTTTGGGACTCAGTGTTTAAGTCTAGGCTAAAAACCTATTTATTTAGCCAAGCATTTTTGTGAATAGATTTGCCTTAGGTAAAGGAGCAAATCTGGGGGACTCATGGATGTAGAGTATTATGGGGAACTGGTATGTTTAGATGCTGTCTTTCCCACTCTCACTGATCACTCAGGTTTATTGACGGTGAAGTGATTGGTCACTTTACATCTCAGGGAGCCCAAAGGCCTACACTATGTCTGTGTTTCCTTCTGGCTCTCCCTTTTAGTTATGCTGTCATAGTTAGTTCCCTGCTTGCACTCTGCACTAAATACATTCACTTTATACATTGTGTGACTGTGATCATACCTAACCACTTTTCTTCTCTTCTCTTCTCTTCTCTTCTCTTCTCTTCTCTCTCCCTTTTGAGCTATACATGCTGCTCCAGTGATCCAGACCCACTCTGCCCCCTGTACCTGTCTGACTCATCCTGGTTCTAGTCATAGTCATTATGACTGCAGTCACTCAATTGTTCAGGACTGGAATTTCTTACAGTCTACCTGAGCCTCCAATAATGAACTTGACGTCTTAATTTAAAGACATCATCTGTTATATTGAACTTATGTATGACTGCTCTTAAGGTTTCTTCCTATTGCCGTCTCAGGGAGTTTTTCCTTGCCACCGTCACCCTCGACTTAATTGTATAAAGCTTCTTTGTGACAATGACAATTGTTAAAAGCTCTGTGCAGATAAAATTTAATTTAATGGAATATTCTCTGCTATGCTTTTATATTATAGGATATTATTTTTAAGTGCTCAGGAAACCTTATACCTAACCTTAGGACCTTATGCTAACTCATAATTACAAAGCCAACTTAAAATTACAATACCTAATGCGAAAGTGTTAAAAACAAGGTTAATATGTTGAAGTTTAAGCCAACAAACATGAAATTCTGGAAAACATGTTAAAATATACGTTGAAGCTAGTAAATATAATATGCAAATATGACATATTAGAAACATGCTAATTCTCTGCCTGTCTGCAAATATGTAAAAATACACCCAAAAACCTTTGAAAATATTAGCATATTTTTCACGATATCTCACTTTATATCATGCTAATTCCACCTTATAATGCTAACACACTTGTGCGCGGTGACCATAAACATGCTAACAAATACCACATTCTAGAAACATGCTAATTTTCTGTATGTGTGCGAAAAATATTCAAACAGTCCTAAAAATTCACTTAATATAAGCATATGATAATAATAAAATAAAACAATAACATGCTAATTCTCTTCCTGTCTTAAAAACCTAAATATTAACACCTTTTCATGTTAACTCGTATTAAATCATGCTAATTCTCCATTATAATGCTGATATACATCGAACAAATACCACATGCTAGAAAAATTCTAATTCTCTGTAATTTTTTGTGTAAAAGCATTAAAATACTGGAAACTTGTCATGAAATAATTTTAATTTGCCTTTAAATTGCTAACACACTGCCATGTTAAACATACTAATACATACCAAACATGCTAATTCTCTTTTCTCAGGACACAAGCAGACGATTTATTCATTTGACACGCTAACAATGTTTGTGATGGTACTTGGGACTTTTACCACTGAAAGCATGACAACGCTAAATTTTTGTTCCAGCACATGCTAAGTCTCATTCATCACGTAAACATGTCAACACAGAACACTGAAAACATGCTACCTTTCTATCCTTATGCTAACATGTTAATATGATAACCTTATGCTAACTCATTCATTCATTAATTTTCTTCAGCACCTGTTTTATTTTGAGCAGGAAGAAGAGTATCTATGAAAATATGTTGAGTTTATTTCTGTTGTATTTATTCAGTGTTACTTAGCCTCTGGTTTAGCATGAAAAATAAGACTTAGCATGTGTAAGAGATCAATCCTGAGGCAATGCCATCTTTCTGAGTAAAGTATTATGATCATATATATGGCCATGTTTTAGCTGAGAGCTCTCTCTCTCTCTTGGCTACACTAAAGCTGCATCGAAACTCCCTTGCTGCCGCTTCGCACCCCTCCACACTTCTGCGATGAGTCGAGTCATTCCCTGAGGCTGCGAGGGTGGAAAGGGAAGAACTGCATCGCTCCATCACACACAGCCCATGATTGGAGAAACTAGAGTGTGTATGAGTGTAGGTGTTTAGCGGTGACCTCAGAGTCTTCTGATGTTTCCCTGGTGGAGTGTGAGGTCAAGCATTCAGTGACTCAGACACTTTTTTTTTAAACACCTTTACTTTACCTGGCCTTGTAACTGAGGTACTGCTACAGCCGCGTGAAAACACGCTAACTCAAGAATTCAAGTTCTGCTACCACGGGTGTCTTAATACAGAAAACATGCTAATTTAGTATTTCTATGCTAGCACACATGTGTCTTTAGACTTATATAAAAAATATACTATCTCTATATTTTTATGCTAACACACCCAAAAACCTTTGAAAATATTAGCATATTTTTCACGTTATCTCACTTTATATCATGCTAATTCCACCTTATAATGCTAACACACTTGTGCGCATGTGTTTTCCTTGAAAAAAAAAACATGCTATCAGTCTTTATGATGGTACTCGGGACTTTTACCACTGAAAGCATGATAACTCTCCATTATTGTGCTAGCAAATGCTTCATTATTGTGCTAGCTCATGCTAAGTCTCATTCATCATGCAAACAGGTCAACACCAATATCCTTATGCTAATATCAGTATTATATTATATAATTCAATATTTTTAACAAAAAATTAACACATTCATGCTGAAATCATTCTAAATCAATATTGTCTTGCTAATGCTTGCATGTTTACCTTTAAAACACACTTAGTATTCCTATGCTAACACACATGCCTTCACACTTTAAAAATCTCTAAAAACAATTACCTTAAAAAAATAAAATTTTATGCTAACATATTTGTTTTTGCTAAATCAACATTTTTAACACATTAACCTTTCCTGAATATTTTTACAGATAAGATAATTTTATTTTGAATTTTTGCTTACACGTCCGTCATATGCTACCTCCATGTTATTATGATAAATGCATCGTTTTTAAAATGCTTATGCTAAAACATGTGTCTTTCCCCAAAAACATGTCTACTCAATATTCCTATATTCTTCTTAAACCTTTAATAACATGCTACCTCAGTAGTTTTATTTTAACACCTCTTCATGCTTAAATATTTGCTAACTTGGTATTTTTATTCTCACACATGCTTTTATCAATATTTTATGTGCCTTTACCTCAAAAACATGTTTATGCAATATTACTATGCTAACACACATCCATCTTTATTCTTAAAAATACAATATTTTTGCACTAACATATGAATTTACCCTGAAAACTGGCTAACTTAAGATGTTTAAGCTTGTGCACATGCATCTTAACAATGACAGCATGCGAAATCAATATTAGTATTATGCTTACACACATGCACATTACACACCGCCATGCTACTTTCTGAAAGCACTGAAAGACAAAGGAATGCTTACTGTTTCTGTCTGTCTTCACTAACACACTAACACACACTACTTAAACACACAATTTTTATTTTTTATTTTTGTTGGACATTACATTTTGTATTCAGTTATTGATTAGATTTTCTCCCATGATTCATACAAGTCATATTAACGATGCGAAACATATAAACAAAGTAGGAATTCCTAAACTATTTAGAGAGATGAGTCCTTAGCATTAGGATGAAGAAATAGCAATAGGTTTAAGTGTTATAATGGAAAAGAACCATATCTAACAACATTTAATGATAATTAATAAGTGATCACAAGTAAAGTAAAACAAATAAATAAATAGAATTAGCTTACTTTTTACCATACAGTAAGATATTTAACACAACATGCTGTCTAAGTTATTTCAGGGTTATGACTTTTTTTGTTTTTTTAACTTGCTAGCATTTTATGACATTTCCAATTTAGCTAGGCAGTTTAGACACCTAAATCTTACCTAAATCTAAAGTTTTTTTTTTTTTTTTTTTTTTGCGAAATGTTAGCAAGTTCGTCCCCAACAGTAATGAGGTCTTAGCACGGGTGTAACGAGTTAGCATGGGGTTTGGTTTTTAAAAAGGTTCTACTGTGACTCAGTAACTTAGACAGGTGGAGGAAAGCTGTAAGGAACTCACCCGAGGCATTGGACTCATCAAACGCTTGACCTCACACTCCATCAGGGAAGGATCAGATGATGCCAAGGTCACCCTTAACCACATTCATACGCATACACACACACACACACACACATACACACACACACACACACACCCACACATTTGCTTCTCCTGATCATGTGGTGTGTGATGGAGCGACGCGATCCTGTCCTTTCCGCCCTCGCAGTCACAGGGAACAACTTAAATCACATCAGGGTGCGAGAGGGCAGTGAGTGAATTTCGATGCTGTTGTAGCGTAGCCAAGGGTTTGTCATGTTCCAGAAGTTCCCTCACACGCTGTCACCAGCCACCTCTAGCTGTTTTTTTATTTAGTGTCACTCCATATTTGGGGTTTTTTCTCTCCACTCTCCGGTTACTGTTATGTTCAAACACTGGTCATCGGGAAGTTATGAACTGTATTTAAAACGAGAGCTGCAAACGGCTTTCAACTAGAATGTCGAAATAGAACCGAGGATCCTTGATGAGACATAAATCAACTGTTAGTGTAATTAAAAGTGAGGAGAGTGGTGCAGAATCCGTAAGTTCCCCCCATACATAATAGAGCATCGATCGATTATTCATGTGCTTTCAGATGGCTCCTCTTAAATAAAAAAAGTGCAAGGAGGCTTCCAAATTCTCAACCTGTACAATGTGCCAGAAGATTTCTCCCAAGACTTTTCCAATCTCTGAGGAAGAAACGTGACTTGTGTGTTGAAGTAGGAATGCTATGCATTCAGCAATAATCCATTTTTCTCATCGCGATCATATATACTGTATACAGTGAATCTTGAAAAATGTTAATATCATGATTATTATTATTATTTTTTGTGTAATGGTATGGTGAAATGCATATATTACAGATTCATTACGTATAAAGTAAAATATTTCAGTTTACAGCTTAAATATTAGGATATTAGTTTATTATTAGAATATTATAAGTACATTACTATACATACAGTATAAATACTGTGTATATCTCTTAGCAGCTAACACTGTTACTGACACCGTTCACCAGGAGAGTAAGCCAAAGAAGGTCATTGATAAATGGGTTGGCTGTTCACAGAGTGTTGTATCGAAGCATATTCATTGAAAGTTGACTGGAAGGCAAAAGTGTGGTAGGAAAGCATGCATAAGAAACAAATACCAGTGCAGCCATAAGAAGATTGTCAAGTAAAACCAATTCAAGGCCTAAGAAGAGCTTCACAAGTGAGGCTGGAGTCAGTTTATCATGAGCCACCACACAGACATCTTCAGGCAATGAGCTACAACTATTGCATTACTAGTATCAAGCCACGCTTGAACCAGAGACAACATCAGAAGCATCATTCAGTGGTCCAAAGTCATCTTTTCAGAAGAAACTAATTTTTGCATTTCACTTGGAAATCAAGGTCTGTAGAGTCTGGAGGAAGAATAGAGAGGCACAGAAACCAAGTTACTTGAAGTCGAGTGAAATTTCTACGCAGTCAATGATGATTTTGGGGTGAAAGGTCACCTTGCTGGTGTTGATCCACTGTGTTTTGTCAATCCCAAGGTCAACACAGCCATCTTTCCGTCTGCAGACAAGCTTTATGGAGATACCAAATTTCCTTAACCAGCAAGCCTTAACATCTGCACCACAGTGCCAAAACTATCACTAACTGGCTTAACTGACGATGATATTACTTCTCTTGATTAAGCAGCCAACTCCCTTGACCTGAACCTTTTTAGAGAATCTATTGTCAGGATTAAGATGAGCCACACAGAACAATAAAGATTAGCTGAAGGCTGATATCAAAGCAACCTGGTCATTAAAAATGGTTATTATGCAATGATTCATGTTAAAGAGGCCCTGATCAATTATTAAGTGCATAAAGAAACATAAATAATTTTTCAGAATTTCTGTGATGTAAATAATTCTTTATTTAAAATATTTTAATATTTTGAGTTTTTTTTAATAAACAGTAAATCATTGAAATAAAAAAAAATTAAAGAGTTTCACTTTATAAATTTAATTCAGATTGGTATTTAAATTGGTATATGTGAGATTTTTCACATATACCAATTTAAAGATGCACTGTACATAAATCACAGTGGTGTAAAGGAGAGAGAGAGAGAGAGAGAGAGAGAGAGAGAGAAACTATCTGAACAAATGCAGACAAAAGAAATGCGGGAAAATGTCCTGCATTTTCCGAAGCTGTTGATTTAAATTGTCTGTATGTCCGCTGTCATTATCTCAGTATATGTGTAATGGCGCTGCGTGTTTTCCTGTGTATGTCTTTGATCATTGTGTGCATTAAGCCGGGCTGTGTCTGATTGCACACTCGGGGTGTCGCCTTCAGCTTGTGCACTAATGACACTTCTGCAACAAAACAAAAACAAGCGAGTGGACGCGCTCTATGGGTAAAGAGCCCTGAGCTGAGCAGTGTGCTCATATATTTTTTCATGTACTTTTTTTTCCCCACCAGAAGTCCTGGGGGTGATGAGTGTGTGTGTGTGTGTGTGTGTGTGTGTGTGTGTGTGGAGGAGATGGAGAATAGCCTGCATCACCACCGAGCTGTGGTGTAAATTATTTATCTGTTGTTGTGGTGTCTGTATGAACGTTAAGGCACTCTCATAAAAATTGCACAAGGATCACTACAGTGCTGACAGGGGTGGGCCTAGGGGTGGGGCATATGGTGCACAGCTAAACCTCGTTCTCATTAAAGGTTTGTATAGAAGCTCTTTGTCTGTTTAATATTCTTTGTCTTTTTATGCATTCATCTCTCTCTCTCTCTCTCTCTCTCTCAATATGTCTATCTTAACTTTATCAGTTGTTGTCTCATGCTCTCTTACCTTCTGCCTATCTCTCCCTCGCTCTCTCTGTCTTTGTCTTTCTGTGTCTCTCTCATGCTCTCCTGCCTGGTGCCTACCCCCCCCCCCCCTCTCTCTCTCCCTCTTTCTGTCTCTTTCTGTATTTGTCTTTCTGTATCTGTCGCTTTTATGTGTCTATCTTTCTCTGTTTTATGTCTGTCCTTTAGTGACTATTTGTCACTCTCTGTCTTTGCCTTCCTCTGTAGCTATATTTTTCAGTGTCTGTCTTTCTCTCTGTGTGAATCTTTTTTACTACATCCATCTCTCTTATGAAAAAAAAAATAGACAACTTGTAAGAAGGAACAAAGCAAATACATATAATAATGTTCAGTTTATAGAGAGAGTATATATAAACTGAACATTATTGGAATTATGGAATTATACAGATAAGTTACGCAAATGTAAAGAAAAAAAAATGACCTGTTTTACAATTAATTAATTTTTGCACTTCTTTTATTTGCCCTTTACACACAACACAAAACTACCACAACAAATGCACCTGTTTCAATTTGTTCTTAGTCGAATTGTTCATAGAGTCTTTCTGCTTCAGGCTTATACAGTATGTGTCTTTCTCTTTCTTTCTAAACTGTGATCACCTACTTTGTTTTTTTAAAAGATGTTGTCTTTACTTCATCTAAATGGATGTCTGTTTACTGACACATGTTCATCCTATAAGAAAGTTTACTATGTTAAAATATTGTAAATGCCATAATGGACCATAGTAATACTGTAGTACTTCAGACATTATCACGGTAGGCATCATAGGACTTTACAGAGTACAGCGTAGGTAGAATGGCACTTCAGGGAACACCATGTTAGTTTACAGATATGGTACTTATTTGGTATCACATTGGATACTAGATTTCAGCAAGTATCTAATATGATATGTTTGTAAATACTGTATAATATTAGATATGTTAGTACATACTACGGGTACGGTATAGCACAGGCAGTACTGTATTAATATACTCTATTGTATTTAAATAATGTTACATCCTGGTACATGATTCATAGTAGAGCGTAGACCATGTAGCCATTGTAACATACAACTGTTGTTCCAAAGTATGTATCATGGTAGAACACATTACCATATAACTTTGGTTTGGGATTTTACAATTTTTTTCCACTGTCCAGTAAATTGACTTCAGTCTCAATGATTTTCCAGCTTGACTAAGAATGTTTTATGTTTGTTTGGGTTTTTATGAAGATGTTTCAGTTTCTGAATGAGTGTAGGTGGGTGGGTGAGTGTGTTTGGGCGAGTGTTCCTGTTTGAGTGAGTGATTGGGTGAGGTTTAGGGCAGAGAGCATTTAGGTGCAGGTAATTGTGTTTGAGTGAGTGTTTGTTTAGTTGTGTTCCAGTTTGGGTGAGTGTGTTTGTGTTTAAGTTAGTGATTGGGTGAGTGTTTGTCCAGTTGTTTGTTTTCGAATAAGTGTTTAGGTGCATGTGTGTGCTTGTGATTGTGTTGGCATGTATGTTTGTGTTTGAGTGAATGTTTTTTGTGGGGGTTTGTGCAGGTGTTTGTGTTTGAGTGAGTCTTTTGGTGAGTGTTCCTGTAAGGGTGTTTGTGTTTGAGTGAGTGATTGGGTGAGTGTTACTACAGATGTTTGTATTTGGGTGAGTGTTTGTACAGATGTTAGTATTTGAGTAAGCTATGGGTGTTTGTGCAGGTGATTGGGTTTGTGTGGACATTTGTGTTTGGGAGAGTGTTTGTTCAGGTGTTTGTGGATGTTTTGCGTGAGTATTTGAGTCAGTGTTTGGGTGAGTGTTTGTACAGATGTTTGTATTTGATTGAGTGTTTGAGGGAGTG